>BQNB010027806.1:0-57271 GCA_026074375.1 Tanacetum coccineum
TACAGCTGAGTTACAGGGTATTATCGTCTTTGCACCTTTGTCACGTACGCCACTCTTGCTGTTTGAAATCTTCACCATAGACGACGCAGCACAACTTTTTTTCACAACCATAGGACTTTCGGTCAATCTAGACATCGACACCCTTCTAACTAATCTTCTCTTTTCATCTGATCTATAACTACTCATCGACTCTTTCACAGGTGTACAATGATCAAACTTCAATGGGCCCGATTTTGACACCATAGGTGTAACCCAAGAACTTCTTCTGGAACCCAAAAACCTCGAATTAGAATTCATATTCATCGACAACCTCATTTTCAAAGGCGTACACCAATCATCTATACCCTTTTTTAGATTGCCAAATTTTGACTTCACATTCAGATTCATAAACGCCATTAACGGTTCAGGCACTCCAACTATAGGACGACGACCAGGAACCGGTTTAACACCTTTAGCTACTGGAACAGGCGAACCACGTTCCAACTTCTCAACATGTATAAACTGACCAAGCTGGATCTTATTACTAAGAATTAGATCATCTTTCTCAAACGGTAAACTAGCGTAAATCGAGTTAACTGAATCCGATACCTTAACGTAAAATCCATGTTTCGGCCATAAATCTTTTTCATCAAGATCAATAGGGACAATATCAGTAACTTGCATAAGTGAACTTTTAGCCTTAATCCTCAACTTCCTTGCAATATCTATTGCTTTTGGATGCACTCTATTGTTTCTAGAATCACATTGGTTACTTTCTACCCAATTCAAAGCCTTCACTATAAGCGAATGAGGAACCTTTTTAGCATCCGGTTTCGAGTATCTCATACCATTTTCCAAATGCTTATCCAGCAACTCCATAAACCAGTTTCCTGCCTCTATTTCTATCTGTTGCCCTAGTTTAATAGTGTCATTCAGGCTTCCTGTTTTACCGTTTTGGTCAACTCCTGATGATCTTGTGTGCTTTCCTAAAACTGTTGACTGTTGTAGACTTTTTTCAGGAAATGAAGAAACAGATTTGTGCAGAGTGGATTTTCTCTTGGAAGTATACTTGGAGTCTGGATCATGACTTCTGTTGAGTTTTGGGGGGTTGTTTCTTCTTTCTTAGTTTTTCAGTTGCTGCTTTGATTGATATAATGTCGGCTATGGCTTGAACAAGTTGGTTATGACACTCAAGAAAATTATCAAAACAGGCTGCTGGATCATTAGCTAGAGTTAGCTGGCTTGTTCAAGTAGATAAACTCCTGCAAGTATAAAAAAGGTGCCAAGGTGGTATATTTTGAGCCATTTTTAAGAGTTAAGTACATAAATCGTCCTTGTGGTTGTCCCGAAAATGCAACTTTCATCTTGAAATTCCCGAAATTACACGAGTCGTCATTTGTCCCAGTAGTTGTCCATTTTGAGTTGACCGGTCCTTTCACCATAACTCCATCTGTTTTTTGGTTTTCTTTTTCTATCGTCAGGGGTATTTTCGGCATAAAAAAAAAAAAAAAAAAAAAAATAAAAAAAAAAAAAAAAAAAAAAAAAGATCAAGTGCATCACCAATTAAATATCCACCTAACTTCCTATTTAATTCAACTCTTTTTTACTTTTTGTTATTCTTCGTCCCTCCATCTTCTCTCACACATGCAATCCCTGTGGTTGTTCTTCATAGTCTCATCATGGTGAAGTTAAGTGTTGATTTGATTGAGCCTAAAGATAGCTCAAAGACTCATAAAGCTGCACAAAATGGTAAGAACATTGAAATTCCGGCGTCGTGTTACTTATAATTGTGATTATGGTACAATTGTTGTTAATATTAAGTGGTTATAATTGCAGGGCGTACCCCTAAGTCACTGACATTGGAAATCCACCATGGTGGGTGGCTTACACCAACACCTAGTAGGTCTTACATTGGTGGATAGGTATCATCAGTTTATGTTGTTGACATTGATGAGTTTTGTTACATGACCTTAAAGATATGGTAGTTAAACTTGGTTATGGTGTAGAAGACTTAATGTACTGCCATTTTTTGATATCAAGTTTAGGCTTAGATTATGGTCTGCACACTTTTTATTTATGTAATGTTGATCTGATGGTTAGAGAAGTCAAAGTATGTTTAAGGACTATAAAACATTTTGGTGTAAAATGTAAACATGGAAGTAGTATCTTTGTTACACCTAAGAAGGGAGTTTCAATAGCAGTTAATCACTTAAAAAAGGTCCTATAGAAATTGATAGCAGACATGGTGTGATTAAGACTTTAACACCTATGTGTCATAGGAATTTGACAAAAGAGTGGGAACAAGTTAGCTCTAAGTCATTAAGCATTGGTGAAGTAATGAAAAATTTGTCAAAAAACAGCCTTCTAGTTATGTGGAAGCACCAATTCTAGTAGAGTGTGCTAAAGATCCTTTCGAAGAACTTGATGACCTACTAGGTGAGTATGCACACATTAAGAAGCAGATAACTGGGAATGAGATCACTGAGAATGAGAGCACTAGGAATGAGAGTACTGGGAATGAGATCACTGAGAAGCATATGGTAGTTCATGTAGGTAACAGTTCTACAGTCGATGATGTGCTTGAATTGGGGATTCTATTTGAGACAGAAGGGGTTGGTCATGTTAGAAAGTTTAAAGAAGTGGAGGTTGATGCAGATAATGAATCAGAAGAAGAGAGTAACACAGAAGGAGATTATACAATGGATAGTGATTCAGAGGATTTGGATTATGATCCAAAGCATGATGATGTGTTTGATGATGATGAGCATATAATTGAAGAAGTTCATGTGAATATGAATAATTTCAGATTCACTGCAGACCCTAAACATGATACAAGTATGGTGGTGTTGATGTTCAAGATGATGATCTAGATGTCATTGACTATGACTCATTTTGCAGTGACTTAGATGATGGAATTGATTCTGAAAGAAGAATGCAACATAGGGAATTAAGAAGAATAGGCAAGCAAAAAAACAAGAGTCCTAATAAGTATTACTTCTACTTAGGGCAGCAATTTGCTAGTAAGGAAATTGTGAAAGGAAAAAAAAGGAGTTTTTATTTTTTTTTTTTTTAAGAAACATTCAGTTGAGACTAGAAGACAGCTAATACTAGTAAAAAATGATAATGAAAGAGTGAGAGTTAGATGTCAAGGTAAAATTCCAGCATTGGTCCCTTATGTTGCTATTGATAATAATACGGAAAAAAATGTATTTTCTCAAACAAAAGGTGGTCCAGCCATTAGAGAGAACATCAATAGTGGGAAGCAAAATATTTTGGGTAAAGACTAAACAGTAGAGGGGAAGGGTAAAAAGTTCAATACACCAAAAAAGTAGACAAAAACTCATGCCCTTGGACAATGCTTATTACATACACTAAAGAATGCAGATGGGAAGTAAGAACATTAATTGAAGATCATACCTGCATACAATCAAGAGCAATCAAAGCTTGTGCATCTAGGTTTCTTGCAGATCATGTTATCAAATCACTCGCTACTAATCCAAAATTCCTATGAGGGTAGCTAAGAACAAAGCAGAAACAATTTGAGGTGGGGGTCTCAAAGATGAAAGCTTTTAGGGCAAAGAGAATTGCATCTGATATTATGACAGGTAGTTACAGAGAGCAGTATTCACTGCTTAGAGAATATGCCCAAGAATTGATCAATCAAAATCCAGGCACAACTGTCCGGATTGATGTACAACAAAACCAATCCATAGTCTCCTTAACAAGAACTTTAGAAGGTGTATGTGTGTTATGGAGCTCTCAATAAGGTTAAAATCTTTGTTGAGTAGAGAAATCTTAAGATTAGATGGATGCTTCATGTCAGGTCCTTGGCCTGGTCAAATACTAACGGCAGTTCTTGTTGATGCAAATAAGGAAATTTATCTAGTAGCATATGCTATAGTTGAAGCAGAAAGTAAGGCATATTGGTGTTGGTTTTTGAACTTAACTTGTGGGAGGATCTGGTATAGGAAGCCACTTCAACTACACTTTATATATCTCATAGGCAAAAGTACACATTTTATTGTATATATTGTTAAGTGTTTTTATTTAAAACTTACAAAGGTAATAGTCCTTAATCCCATCCTTAATCTTTACTGTCCACAATGGGACTTATACAAGCCAATTGCTAGTGTGTTTCGATGTACTGAACACAGGTACTGAGTTAGGCATATTCATGAGAATATGAAGTCACAGTTTAAAGGAGGTGTGTACAAGGAGATGCTCTGGAATGCAGCCAAAGCTACTTCTGAAGGTGAATTCAAGAAAAAGATGGGTGAGCTCAAGTCATTCAACTCTGATGCTTATGATTGGTTGATGAAGATTCCATTAGAACAATAGAGCAAAGCCTATTTTTCAGGTAATTAAGTAACTCACAATGGACAAAACCATATTAATAATCGGTCATATGGTGATATAGTGTGTCATTTGTTTAACAGGTAGAGCCAAATGTGATCTACTAATAAACAACATCTGTGAGGTGTTCAATAGGCAGTTAGTTGATGGCAGAGATCAACCAATCATTACTTGTTTGGAATATATCAGAGAGTACTTGATGAAGAAGATTGTGGTAGTTCAGAAAGTGATAGCTAAAACTGTTGGACCACTTACTCCTTTTGTGACAAAAATGTTTGATGCTATAAAAAAAGGCTACTGAGTACAATGTTCAATGGAATGAAGGTTTTTTATATCAAGTAACTGGGCCTTACAAGGATCAGTATGTTGTTAACATGGATAGAAGGGTATGTTCTTGTAGGAAGTGGGAGCTGACTGGAATACCATGTAAACATGTTGTGGCTGCAATATACAACATGTCTGAGAATTTAATGGGAGTTGGTATACCTGAACAATGGGTTCATGCTGCTTACAGACTTGAAACAAGGGCACATGTATACTCATTCAAGGTCAACCCATGTAATGGAAGGGATATATGGCCAGTAGTTGAGTCTAGAACAGTCATAATACTACCTTTGTACAAACCCCAGATTGGCAGGCCACCAAAGAAGAGGAAGAAGTCAAATGATAAGATTGCAAGTCAAAGTGCTTCATCAGGCACGCTTTCTAAGAATGGTTAAGTCAGTCAGTTATGGTCAATGTGGCAATGTAGGTCATAACAGAAAAGGATGCAGGGGTCAAGGTGGTGGTTCTAGTCAAGCTGGTGTAAGGAAGGTCTCTAGTGAAGCTGCTGGTGCAACAATTGTATCTGGTCAAGCTGCTGGTGCAAGGAAGGTCTTTAGTCAAGCTGCTGGTGCAACAAATGTATCTGGTCAAGCTGCTGGTGCAAGAAAGGTCTCTGGTCAAGCTGCTAATGCAAGGAAGGCCTCAAGTCAACCCAGTGTAGCACAAAGCATAGCAAAAAAAGGAAACTTGTGGATCTTTAAACAATATGAATTATGTTTACTTTCATGAAATTAGGATTATAACTCTAGTTGTCATGTAATAACTCTGTGTTTGGCTGACACTATGTTTGGTTTATGTTTGGTTAGAAGTATTCTGTTTGACTCTATGTTTTGTTACAAGTATTAAATTTATGTTTAAACTTCTAAAATTCAACTGTTTTTATAGTTAAGAGTGTACATTGTGTTGCTATTGTTACTGAGTTTGACTTCTAAAGTCAAACAGGGTTCTTACAAAACCAAATGCTAAACAAAACAATGTATATAATAGAGACCAATTTCCATTACTAATATGCCAAAACCGTTGGTTCTTACATAAACAACATCAGACAACAACAAACAGATCCTCTAAAGATCATAACATAACCTACATTCATCATACTAGAACTGTCCAACAAAGTACACCAACACATAACCACTAAACCTAAGATAAAAGTAGGAACATGGCAAATGCCACCCAACTCAAAATCAAATACTTCTTCAAGTTCCTATTTGCTTGCACAAGCATCATCATGTTAGCTTCCATCCTATTCCTCGCCCTCAATAAACCCAGTATTATCAACATAGCTCTTTGACACATAGGAGGATCCAACCATTGAAAATAAATACAACGTTTGGCCTTCAATCATGGGCATCCAAGGAACCTGCGACCTGGATAATATCAGACAGGATGTTACGGCGTGACTGCCGGAAGCCCACAAAAACATAAGTCCATTGATCTTAGAGGTTAGGGTTCTTGGGAGTAGTTTTGGATTGGTGAAGTAGGAATTGGGCGATGTATCAAGGGAGTTATAAGGAGTGGTATTTGGTGGGAGATCATATGTGGGAGTTATATGGTAACACCGTTAGTCCTTGAGGTGGAAATTATTGTGATCTGCCGAAAATATCCCTGACGAGAGAAAAAGATAACGAAAAAACGGATGGAGTTATGGTCAAAGGACCAGTCAACTCAAAATGGACAACTACAGGGACGACTGGTGTAATTTCGGGACTTTTAGGATGAAAGTTGCAATTTCGAGACAACCACAAGGACGATTTATGTACTTAAATTTAGATTTAAATGTAAATAGGTCAGTTTGGGAAAAGTTCTCATGAGTCATCCTAAACGCTAATGAGGTAGCGTGCAATTAAATTACACTTCATATGTCATATTAGATGTAATATAACCTTTCCACTCTTTCAGCATTAGCTTCTTGGGATGCTTAAATAACCTCAGTGTCCATTTTTCATGTACAATGTTTCTCTAAACTTAAAACTAATGTCCCAAAATCTTTATGTAAATTAAGGAGTTCTGGAAATGCGTGAAATATGGTTCGACTTAATATGGAACTTGTACAGATGGCAGAATGGCTGGGTTATAGTCAACATACTTTTGTCCACTTTTGGAAAAGAGTTTAAGGCTGGTCACAACGGCCGGGTTATAGTCAACATCATATCTTTTTGTCCATTTTTTGCATTTCAAACAACGATTTTTTACTAGAACAATAAAGGAGGTTGCGAACTTTCAAGTACACTTAGAGCAATGATATAAAGTATCTGTTATCCATATATGGTTAGAAATTTTAACCTATAGTGAATGAGGCACTATAATTTTCCTCGACTACCTTGTTTTTCAGTATCTCTAATATTGTGCTTCTGTTGATGATTGTGTCTGACATACTTTTTTGTTAGGTTGCAGCTGGAAACACTCATAACTACAGCCACACAGGCCGGAAAGGATATATCTCATTTACGATTTAATAGCAATCAAGTAAGAATCACTTGTAGGCGTAAGACCCATGTCCTCTTTTCCACTTCTTTTTGGTAACCCGATACTTGTTGACTAGGCTGTACTATGTTACAAGATATAATTTATAGTTCATGATTCAGTAGTTTCTTTATAGCATGACTTTTATGTCATGAATTTATCAGTTTGTAGTCGAGGCCATAAGATGGTGGTTAGTAGAAAGCTTGATTTGTTGAAACTAACCTGTTTTTATTACGGTGCGGTTCTACCTTTCACTTTCCACATTGTGTTTTTCATTATCCAAACAAAATGTTACGCTTATAAAGTATTACGAAGAGGTTTCAATGTAGAAAGAATCCAATATTCAAATATATTGTTTCGTGAGAATGATAGGAGTGCCGACTAGTCATGTTACACGATTAGTTTATAGAGACATTGCACCAAATCTTCAATTTCAATAATGTTTTTTACTGATATATTTCGTTTATTCATTCCAGATAATCATTTTTTATACGTATACGTTGAAGTTAGCACAAGTAGTTTTTCTACCAAGAGAGTCGAGCTGAATCTTATTTCAGTTTGATGTAGCAAGATCGAGTTAAAGAAGATTGTTCTCTAGTTAGTACCCTCCGATAACAACTGAAGTCCTAGGGTTCGTTTCACATTGACTATTCCAAGACATAAAACATTATTGTTTACTTGCACCATCGAGTTCATCCTGTGATCATCCAAACAGTATTCTCATGTTCCAAATCTCAAGTGACGGAACCGAGGGTCCCACTTGTGTGCTAAGCACATTTGTTATGTTGAAGCACATGTCAAAAGATGCTACGGATGCAAATATTTCTGGTTGCATCCTCGGCAATGTAGACTAAACAAAAGCATTGACAATATAAGATATAACTAAAGAACCAATATAAATTTGACCTTAACACATGATATGCTACAACCACGTAAGAAACCATCATACAGAAGTTACTAAAAAGAATTTTTTTAACACAAGATAATATGTCAACAAGTGGAATAAAAATCCGTAACAGAATCATGGATTGGAATTTTAATGTGAAAGTAGTTAAACCACAAAAAGAAGGAAAGAGGAAGCAAGGTTCATAGCGCCAGTTATCCACAATATCAAACTCAGCTACTCGATCAAGGAATCTAAGGAATTGAAGTAGAACGGAAGCGTCACAAAATCACAAAGGATTTTAAGATTAGAGTCAAGTTTTATAGATTATTGAAAACCAAGCCATATCTATATATAGGAAAGTAAAACTTGGGGAAAAAGTAATCTAAACAATGTAAAAAACGACTCAGACTATAATTGATATATTCAGCAATGGACCTCTTTACGGTGTAAGGAGGGTGTTCCTTCTATGGTGCAGTGGCGTAGGGAAGGTTTTCCTTCTACGGCATAGAGAATTTTGACGTCTAAAAAATCTTTATTGGAGAGCTCTACAGCATAGAGATAAAAATGCATTTACGCCGTAAAGAAACCTAATTAATAATAAAATAATATATCAGACGTAGCTTCTACGGCATCGGCATGGAAATCCCTCTACACCATAGAGAAAAACGGACTACGTGTTCTTGATTCGGGTCCTCTTGCCATGCTCTAATTGCTCCATGTATTCTTCAGCTAGCTCCTTAATCTTGTCCTCATCAGGAAAAACATCATTGATATTGTCACCATCACCATCACCATCACCATCACCATCACCATCACCCATGCCATGAGGAGATACAAGGCTCTTCACGAATACATGATGATCATAGTTATACATGATGATCATAGTTATAATTACATTCCGAATTTGTGGATAACCTGATATGAGCATTACAGTGGCGAAGTTCATGGTGGGGGCGTTCAATGCTTCGCACCAATACAGGGGCACATATACCTTCTTCTAACAGCCATATGTGAACGTGACGGTTGAAGAAACCCTCTTGTGGAATGTAATGCATCATTGTTTTTTGTGTATTGTAACCAGGTGGCGGTAACTTTCTTTCCCAAGATTCCTGTACATTGTAGCTTCTCATTACCCAAATCTCAAAATCCACATTTTTCCTGAAGTTTATATTTGGACTAGCAAATATGCATAGACAGTCTTTCATAGTTCCCAAGGCAAAATCCCAATTTGATCGAACCAATTTTGGTAGTGGGATTTCTTTAAATACCTCTTTGGATAAATCAAAAGAAACAATTGCGAAATTGTTATTTGAAAATGCATACCAGTGAATCGCCCCATTGCATAAGATACCATTCCCGGACAAATAATCAAAGCCTGATTCCACAGCAACTGCTCTCCAAACGTTTGATTTCAATGTTAACACTGCAAAAACAAGCTTCTTACTATTCCGGAACCCTATTACAACCTTGTAATCATCTATGGATGAATCATAGCCAAAACCCGACACACATGCTGACATAGAATTATACTCTCCAAGAGGATTTCTTAGTTGTTTTTCATCCAATGCGGAGTTGAGGGATTAACGACTAAAAATTCAGTAACGTAACGAGAGATGCATACAAGACCATTAGAAGAACCAACAACTTGGCATTCATGTCTTCTATAAAATCGACAATCATCATCACACATGCTAGTAGCACCTAAAGCAATGATCCTTGTATCTCCAATTTCATTATTATCTACTTTCTTTTTGACAATGTTGTTAAGATGAGATTTAACAAAACGAGGACTCTTGATTAAGGAATTCCATGACTTGCATACACTTTTGCATCGGATGAGATCGTTAACTTGCAATCTTACGAGTATCTCTTCATGAATATCAAGGCGAGGCCCTGTCATTGAATCCTTTGCTTTAAACTAAAACGAAAAAAATAAATAAATGAAAATACTAAATCGTGGCTAGGTTTGTATTGATTGAATAAAAAACAGTCGACAAGTCCTTTTATACTTCACATTGTCGGTTACTATATAATCGCATCTTTTCTATACCTTATATGCTGTAACGGGCCTTTTTTTCTTTTTTTTTGTGGGCTGCATTATGGTTGTTTGGCTTATCAAAACCACACTAAAAATGTCCATAAAAGGCCACCCATTGACGTAATGCTTATGCATGAATTATATGAAGTAGTCGTACATTAGCTTGTATTTAATATTAACATCTCGTGTGCATTAAGCATGGCGAATAGGCACGAGCAAGCTCAGAATTTGGGACTCTAGATTGCTCTGAAGAACATACTTAAATATCTTCAATAAATAAAAATTTTGTTCTTAGCTTACGGAATTCTCAACAAGTAGGTTAATGTGCGATGTTACATTAACGATATCGTCCAAACGGATTAAGATAGTGTCTTCGCCTTATAAGCTGAAGCAATTGTCTTAACAAGCTATTGAAAGAGCTACATCAAATGTCAACAACAAAATTGAATACAATATCTCCAAAAGCGAATGTGATTCCTTGAAGGTAGTATGGAATAAGAAATTTGATTTCCAACTTGGATTAAATTCTAGTGTTGAGAATCCTAAGGAAATGCACTCGCAGTGCAAATCCTAATTGCCATTGACCAAAAGGTTTTTAAAAGGCCGACAACACATTATTCGAAGGAAATTTCATGATTGAAATTACTATTCAGGTATTTCAAAATCCACACACATTATATATGTTGAAAATTTAGTTCAATTATGGTTCAGTTTATACCGATTAAGGGACTAGAGGTACGGAGTGTACTCCCATAGGTCACTGAACACCCTAACTTTGATAGTGGTTAATAAGGAATTCATGTCACTAATGATCTTCATTGAGTTGACTCTTCAATGAGTAACTCTGGACTGAAGGACGGTCATCGGTCTGATGGCTTCAGCTTGATACTCCTTGAGGAGTAAGCTGAAGGATACCATCAGGGAGTAATCCATCAGAGGAAGGAAGTATCCTCAGGGTTAACTCATCAGTGAGTCTTTTCAGTAATAAACCTTCAACTTGTATATTCTTCAGTGAGTTAGCCGAATGTTCAAGATGCTGAATGAATAACTCATTAATATGAATTTGATGATTTGTAATTGTTTGACCGTTTCATATGGTAAGTTACAATCACATTTAATGACTTCCTTTAAATATGGTCATTGTAACCACTATTCCTTAATTAAAGGAAGTTAATTATGGATGTAATTATATCTCTTATAATCTCTCCATATTCCTTTGACTATGGTTTTGAGTATTCTCCTAATAGGAGATCACATAACTGCATGAAATATAAGACAGAAACATAAACACATAGAAGCGCAGGGTTTTTGATCTATGCCTAGAACAAGAACAAACACTTGGTTTTATCCCAAGAAGGTATTCATGATACCCAGGCATAGGGTCGAATAATCTTCTTTGGAAAGTGATCACACGACTTCAAATGATATCCGGTAACCATCTTTGGTAATTAGCTAGGCTATTGATCGTCTTCACCCGGTGCTGTGACACACAACAACCAACAATCAAAGAAGATTATATTGAGATAATCAATGGCTGCTGCTGCTATGAAATACATAGCTTCAAACTTTGCAAAGCTTGTCAAGTTTGAAGGGGTGGACTTCAAAAGATGGCAGAAGAAGATGCACTTCTTGCTCTCCAGCATGAGTGTGGTGTATGTGCTGACTACTCCTATTCCTGATGATGGCAGTGATAATCCAACAGTGAAACAAGTCAGGAAGAGGGCCAAGTGGGACAATAATGACTATGTCTGTAGAGGTTTAATCCTTAATGGTATGTCTGATTCCCAGAATGTTGAATCTTCCAAAGAATTATGGGATTCCTTGGAGGCCAAATATATGGCTGAGGATGCATCAAGTAAGAAGTTTCTTGTTAGTAATTTCATAAATTATAAAATGACTGATTCAAGACTAGTCTTGGAATAATACAATAAACTTCTTGGTATACCTGGAAGGTTTACACAACATAAGATGAACATGAATGAATCCATTCAGGTTTCAAGTATCATTAATAAACTTCCCCTTTCATGAAAAGATTTCAAGCACACCTTGAAACATTTGAAGGAGAAGTTAACTCTTGTAGAGTTGGGTAGTTATCTGCGCATTGAGGAGTCCCTCGGGATGCAGGATAATGACAAGCTAAAGGGCAACAATGTTATTGGTTCTTTAGTTGTCAATATGGTGGAGCATAACAACTCCTCCAGGTACAATGACAACAAGGGTAAACGTAAGCATCATGATAACACAAGGGCTGATCATAACAAGAAGGCAAAACCTACTTGTTAAAAATGTGGTAAAACTGGTCACATTAAAAAGGATTGAAAAGTTGTTAATGTTGACAACAAGGCCAATGGATTAGGCACAAAGGGTTCAATGGATGGTTCATCCAGTTCACTAAAAGGTCAGAATATGGTTAATAAATCTCTTCAGGTTTATAATGTTTCATATGTATCTGAGGCTTACTTTGTGCAGAATGATGATGTTGCGTGGTGGGTTGACTCAGGAGCAACTGTTCATGTGTGTAAAGATAGATGCTAGTTCAAGACCTATGAGTCGCCGAATGATGGTTCTATTCTTCACATGGGAAATGAGTCAACAGCCCTGGTGCATGGACGTAGTTGTGTAGATCTTAGGTTTAGTTCTGAAAAGATTGTTTCTTTGTTGAATGTTTTGCATGTTCCTAATATAAGGAAGAATTTGTTATCTTTGTAGTGTTTTGAATATTTGTGGTTATAATCAAGTTGATTGAAGATTAATAAATTTGTTCTACCTCCAGAAAACATGGTGTGCTTTATCAGTTTGGTTATTTAAGTAATCATACGTTTCAGGCATTAATATTATCACTGATTACTATTGGTTCAGCCTTCCTGACAACTCGAAATCTGAAGAATCTTATGTCATGCTAGACTGTGTCATGTCCACTTTAAGAGAATGCAAGATATGTCTAAGGATGGGTTAATCATAGCTTTTGACATGGACACTGAAAAGTGTAAGACTTGCATGCTGACCAAAATAAGAAACCATTTCAAAATATAAAACGTGAAACTGAAGTTTTAGAGCTGGTCCATAATGATTTATGTGATCTGCATGCTACTCCTTCATTGGGGAATAAAAAGTACTTTTTGACATTTATTAATGATGCTTCAAGGTTTTGCTATGTTTATTTATTACATACTAAGGATGAAGCACTAGATAAATTTAAAGTATTCAAAACTGAAGTTGAATTACAACAAGGGTCCCTAATCAAAAGATTCAGAACTGATAGGGGAGTTGAGTACATGGATACTCTATATTTTTAGTATGTTGGTATTATCCATGAAAAGACTGCCCCTATACTCATAACAAAATGGTATGTCTAAAAGGAAAAATAAAGTACTGAAAGAAATGGTTAATTCCATGTTGTCCTACTCAGGACTGAGTCAAGGGTTTTGGGGTGAAGCTATGTTAACAGCTTGCTATTTATTGTATAGGGTTCCTAATAAAAAGAACCATATTACCCCTTATGAACTCTGGACTAAAAGGAAATAAAACCCGAACCACCTTAGCGTTGGGATTGTATGGCAGTTGTAAGACTCCCTGATACAAAGCTAAAAACTTTGGGTGAAAGAGGCATTAAATGCATCTTTGTTGGATATGCTGAGCATTCCAAGGCTTTTAGGTTCTATGTCATTGAAGCTAATCATTCAGTTTCAATCAACTCTATAATTGAATCAAGAGATGTTATTTTTGATGAGAATAGATTCTCTTAAATCCTTAGACCAAGTCTAAGGATTCCAATTGGAACTAAAGACATTGGTGGCTTAGTCATCCCTAAAGAGGTTGTTCAACAACCTGAACCTAAGCTTAGAAAATGTAAAAGGAATAGGACTCTAAAGGATTTTGGACCTGGTTTTTAATTATATTTAATTGAAGGGACAAGGGATGAGGTTTCTGACCAACACTCATATTGATTCAATGTAAAGGATGATCCCAAAACATTTGACGAAGCAATGAAGTCTCAGGATGTTGCTTTCTAGAAAGAAGCAATTAATGATGAGATGGACTCCATCATGGGCAACAACTCTTGGCTTGTTGTGGTTGTTGTAAGGGACTTCTACAAGAAGTTTTACAACTCCCTAGGCCAGTGATACTTAATCGTTGCTATAGTGTATTATAGGCAAGACTCGGGGGTTGTTATCCTTCTCTAGGGAATAGGTTAGGAAGGTTTTGATCATGGTCTAACATAATTCTAAGGGTTGAGATGAGATTCTTTTTGTGTTTTTATATTTTATGAAAGCAGTAAATCATATGTTTGAGAGATTGGTTTGTTTTAGCTATTAAACTGAATATAAACTACGCTACTGGTGATAATAATATAATAAAAGAGTGTGTTTATTTAATCATGTATTACTCCCTAGATTGCTTCTCCTAGTGTTGTTGCTTTGTCACATTTGTGATGATCTATGTAATTATTTCCTAAATCATGAACGAATTACACGAACCCACCGTCTATTTAATGTTTCGTTAAGGCAACGCACAAAGCAAGGTAGTATGAAAGAACTATTACTAGGCACATTAAGAGTTTATTAAATGCATTTGAAATGTTATTAAGAGTGGATCAACCTTATAAGGGAAGGTAGTATGAACGACTGTATACCAGATGGATATGTTCCTACACAATCATGTTTTCCTAGACATATCGACAGTGATACAAACTAAAAGCTGGTTTTCTATAGACCTAACATGCATATTCATCACAAGAAGCAACACCACTAAGATCTACATCCTAGGTTTCATACAATCATAAATAAACACAATAGAAAGTTTAGCCAAGCATGTTAAAGATAAAGTAAGAACAAATAAGAATCACACAACAAGACATATTGAATGATTAAGATAGTCTTACTTGATTAAAACATAAATTGAAGGAAGTACGATAGGGTTTTGAGGCCCTAAAATCATCCCTAATAGCTACTAAACGAACTAGGATTCGTCCCTTTATTTTACTCTAAAGTTACGCCCTTAAAACCCTAAAAACGGATTTGTATATATAGGAAAATCATTGTGACGGCGTCGCGTGTTAATCGTGACGCTGTCATGAATAGAATATTCTAGAAAATGGGTCGGGTCATACATCCTGACGTCGTCTAAAGATCTTATGACGTCGTCTTGAGATGGGTTGTGACGCCGTCACGTGTAATCTGTGACGCCGTCTCTAGTTTCTGAGTAGAAATTCTTGAGAGATGTTGGTTCGACTCAGGTTATTCGACTTAGGTTGTTCGACTCAGGTTGTTCGACTTGAGTTGTTCGACTCAGGTTGTTCGACTTTGGGTTGTTCGACTCAGGGTGGTCGAACTTGGTTGTTAGACTCAGGTTGTTCGACTTGGGTTGTTCGACTCAGGTTGTTCGACTTGAGTTGTTCGACTCACGTTGTTCGACTTGGGTTGTTCGACTTCAACAGTGACGAAACTCAAAATCTCAAAAACACAAAAAGACACTTTTTTGATCGGTTTTTTGCAAAAAAAATCTTGTACAACTAGTGTTACTAATCCTATTGGAACAAGAAAAATAGAAACTTTAGGTTTTTTAAGCCGAAAATTTTAAAATCAAGATTTTGTTCTTTGATAAAGGTTTTGAACCTCAAAAGATGACCAAAAAATGAATTTTTTTCTTGATCTTTAAATGACTTGTACACCTATATCCTAAATATACTAGATCAAATTTACCAAGGTAAATGATCTTTTAGTGTACCCAAGTAGCTTCGTATCAACAAGAAAAAAATAAAAGGAAGGACGGTTTTTGCAATATGACACGAACCAAAAAAATTAAACACAAAAACTAAACACACCACTCCATGGCTCTTGATACCAATTAAAGAATATTAGTAATCTCTAACAACAAGAACTATAGAGAGAAAGTGGGAAGGAAGGAAGTATTTTAGAGAGAAAAAGACAAGAACATGAAATGCATAACTATGTGAAAATACAACCAACCAACCACCTCTCCAAGGCATGGGGAGGTGTATTTATACTTACAAATGGCACGTGGGCTTGGGCTTGCATGGATTAATCCATGGGCCCTTCCTAACTAACTATGTAAGTTTCCAAAAATTACTTAACGAGCTAACGACTGTTATCTATGGAAGCGGCCGACACTTTCCTAGGAATTTCGTATTCCTAACAAGTATTTTTTTTTTTTTTTACAAGGATAGGACCTTAGCAACTTCGTACTCAATTATTTAATTTGGTTAAAATATTAATGTACTAAAATAATTGAGTACATACAAGGTGGGCTAAGGATTTTTGGGTATAACGATTGGTTTAAGGGTGACAATGCTCTTCATTAATAGTCTGGCTTAACCAGAAAATTACAAGAACCTTAAAAAAGGATAGGCTTGGAGGGTTGTACTAGGGGTATCCTGCACTAAAGGTGAGTGCATGGCAAGGGTGTGGGATAGTTATATGATCGGTGTGACCATCATAACAATTACAAGTTTAAAACATGGGTTAATCCTAATGCCTCTTATCAAGCAAATCCTAACACTTACTATGCGATCTCGGGATGCATCGCAAAAACAAATTCTAGAATTTAATATACTGCCGGTACACTCTCATACTCCTAAAGTAACCAATACCAATGTTCCAGTAAAAGGCAAACAAAACCGTATATCACATTTGTAACGACGGATATTGGACATACATGATTGCTCATCCTTAACTCAAACAAGCTAATGGTTAAAGTATCCCAATCTAAGGGCGAACCTCACATTTTGGGGGTGGAATTTGAGGGTTTTTTATGCTGTACATTCAAATTCCTTATCCATAAGTATGATCTTTTTACTTGCGGTTTTTCGTCGGTATGTGTCATAATTTTTTTTATTTTGGGTCAAAATCACATCTTATGCTATGTTTCGATATATTACCTATCATTTTAAGGACAAATCAAATGGCAAATGAAAGAATAGTTTCTAATTATTTCCCCCCTACACATAAGTTGAACATTATCCCCAATGTTCTATAGAAGTACCCATAAAAATGAATAAAGGGAAAAGGAAACAAGAAAAAGAAACTAGTACTCCCCTGGTTTGCTCAATAATAGAGAAGAAACATGCGATAATTGGTTAAATCGTCATCCAAGAATTCTCCAATGAAACTTCCTAAGAACTTCCAAGATTCTTCTCATCAAATATAACATGTAATCAAAGACAAAGACAACTATACCAAGCATAAAATGTGCGATATACAAATATACAATATGAATTTAAGGTTTGACTCGATAAAGTAGTAAAAATAGGATGAGAGAATTGTCAAACTTATTGGTTTTGCAGGTTTATAACCGAAGATTACATATTTTAAATGTTATGCAAGTTTTATATTCAAAAATAATTTAAAACTTTAAGTTTTCTGGACCTGGGCGTTTTACGTCATCAGGAAAATCCTAACCCCGTCACAATTTAAATATCACCGTGTGTTGGTGACGGCGTCACATGTAAATGTGACGCTCCAGTATCCAGTTTTGTGATAAACAAAATTTTTGTTTTTGATGAAAAATTCTCTGCACTTGATTCCATAAGTTAATTCTTGTACAAATGGCTGTATAAAACCTGACATTTGACAATTTACTCATATGACTCGAAACTGACGTGAATTAATCTAAACATGTTTGAACTTGGTTCAAAAAATCGGATAGAGTTACCCTTACACTTATTATTCTGCCAAAATTCATTTGTTTGAATTTTAAGACGTGGTTAAAAACCAATATAAGCATGATTAAAAGATAGAGTTCGATCTTGATAGAATAAATAAAAAGAATAAAAACATGACGAAAAGTTGTATCCCAACAAGCGCTTTTCTTTATTTACGAGTCTTGTTGCTAGACTCAAAGTCACGCACAGTTCTTACGTCAACTTCCTGAATGCTCACGTGTCCCCGAATGAGCCATTCTTTCATACTATCAACCACTTGGTATTCGAGACCTAGGTTTAAGCAATTTTTGTACATGAATTTATTCTTTTCATGGGGGTGCCTAAGTCTGTTTATCAAATTGTTTTGGCTGAGCTCTAACATTGGTGGGATCTTACTCTAATTAAAGTTTGTGAGCCTAGGTTTTGTATGTGGCATCCTATATGTGTATGTGTCAAAGATTTTAGTGAATGAGACCAGTCCTTTCGACGTCATATTTGAGCTTAGTGATTTTTCTAAAGGGTCTGCCCATTAAGACTTTAGCCATGTCGCTTATGATAAATTCTCCTATGTCTTCCAACACAACAAAATCCATGATATAGGTGAAACTCCCAACAAACACGTAAACATCCTTAACGACGGCAACTAGGTTCTTTCCCGTCCCCTCCAGTCCTTTTACCATTATTGTATTGTAGGCTTTACGCGAGATAATATTCATTGGTAAAAAAGGGTCGAGATAGGCAATAAACTTCCTAAAGCCTAGCATGCGTTCGAATGCTAGGTCATCCCCATCTAAACTATTAATTATTCTTTCTCTACGTAGTGTCCTCGTGTTTTCGTTCTATTGTCTACGTACATGCAGAGAGCAAAAAGTGTACTTATCAGGCATGGGTTGCTCGATGGGACCAACTTCCATGATTGATCATAATATGGTTTTTAAACTAATTGTACGGTTGTGTAAATAAAAAATAGGCATATGTATAATAACCAACACTTTTAAGCCATAAATAATACGTAAACTCGACATAATTGCATCATTTATCAGGTGTTTAGGATTCAACTTTTTACCTAGCGCGGTGTGTTTGATCTTGGAAGTTCTCATCATTAAACTTTTCTTCGTAGACTGATTCTCTTCCTATATAGTCATCGCTTGTGAAGTCACCTCCTTGGATCATGAAACTTGGGATAATCATGCGGAATTTACTTCCCTTGAAGTGAATAGGTTTCTTGCTCATTCCAACACCTTTCTCTCCTGAAATAATTAACAAAAAATATTTAGGACGATGAAATGAGCAAAGTGCTTAGCTGCACAGTTTGGAAAATTGATGCGGTTGTCGTAAGGGACTTCTACAAGAAGTATTACAACTCCCTATGCAGAGTACCTAACCGTTGTAGTAGTAGTATAGGCAAGACTCAGGGATTGTTATCGTTCTCTAGGGGAATAGGTTGAGAATGTTTAATCACGGTCTAACAGAATTCTAGTGGTTGAGAGAAGATTATTTTTTTGTTTTTATATTTTATAGAGAGTAGGTAAATCATATGTTTGAGAGGTTTGGTTGGTTTTAGCTATTAAACTAAATAATAAACTATGCTAATGGTGATAACAATATAATAAAAGACTGTGTTTATTTAATCATGTATTACTCCCTAGATTGCTTCTCCTAGTGTTGTTGCTTTGTCACACTTGTGATGATCTATGTAATTATTTCCTAAGTCATGAACGAATTACACCAACCCGCCGTCTATTTAATATTCCGTTAAGGCAACGCACAAGTAAGGTAGTATAAAGACTATTACAAGGCCCCTAAGAGTATATTAAATGTATTTGAAATACATTAAGAGTGGATCAACCATATAAGGGACAAGGTAGCATGAAGACTGTTACCCGATGGTATCCTTTCTACACAATAATGTTTTCCTAGACATATCAACAGCGATGCAAACAAAAGCTGGTTTTCTAAGACCTAACATGCATATTCATCAAAAGAAGAAACACCACTAAGATCTACATCCTAGGTTTCATACAATCATAAATAAACACAATAGAAGGTTTAGCCAAGCATGTTAAAGATAAAGTAAGAACAGATAAGAATCACACAACAAGACATATTGAATGATTAAGATAGTCTTACTTGATTAAAACATGAATTAAAGAGAGTACAATAGGGTTTTGAGGCCCTAAAATTGTCTCTAACAACTGCTAAACGAACTAGGGTTCGCCCCTTTCTTTTACTCTAAAGTTACACACACTTAAAACCCTAAAAACGGATTTGTATATATAGGAAAATCGCTGTGACGACGTCGCGTGTTAATCGTGACGCCATCATGAATAGAATATTCTAGATAATGGGTTGGGTCGTACAATCTGACGCCGGCTAGAGATCTTGTGACGCCATCTTGAGATGGGTTGTGACGGCGTCACGTGTAATCTTTGACGCCGTCTCTAGCTTCTGAGTAGAAATTCTTGAGAGATGTTGGTGTAGGTCGTAGTCTTATCCCTTTCTTCTCCAAATGAGCCCAAGTTACGTGTATTTCTTCCAAATGCCTTCCAAATGCAAAATACCTGAAAAGGAACGATTAAGTACCTATTTTGGGCATAAATGCATGATTTAGGAGTTAAACGACCCCTGAAAAAAGTGTAGAAAATGACACCTCATCAAATACTCCTACACTTAGTATTTGCTTGTCCTCAAGCAAATGGGATTTTCTACCTAGACAAAAGAGCAATATAAGGGTGCATTTTACCATACCTTTAAAGTATGTACAACACAACCGTTCAGAACCTTGTAATTACAAGCAAGAAAGTATATACTCAGCACCTCACATATGATAGGATTTCTCCTCTTTCAACTTCGGGTGTAATAATAAATTATCACATATGGGGACAAAACGGAAAATCACACTCACATACCTGTCCTAGCATATAAATTACATAAAAGACAGGCTTGTAAAAGGAGTCAAACCTCCACCGCTAGGCTCAAGCATTAAATCCCATTACTATCTAAGAGGTCATTTTAAAGGGTTGTGGGTGTAGGTGTAAGATAACATATAATGGAAATGGAAACAGATAGGATGCATCTGGGTGGTGACTTCGGGTGAATTTGGGGTGGAATGGTTAGCTAATTATTTACATGAATACACGCTGGGTTGGTGTTGCTAAGCAAGACTCGGGACATAAATATACAAACTCACACAAATCATACATCAAATCTCTTTACTTTCTCTTTTCTTTTTTCTTTTCTTTTTATTGAATAACATAATACATCATAACTTGGGGTTTATAACACGTACCCCTACACTTGAGCTTTTACATGCTCGATATTTACAATCTAACTAATGACCCGATTTGAGATGGATCAAAATAACAAGAGGTCATCTATACAAACTGTAGTGGGGGTATTTGACTTAAACTTTTCTTCCCCATTCTTCTACGAAATAAATACTACAAAACCCAATCGTCCCAAAACATTATTGAAGAATATAAGTAATATGTTAACAACAAGAACTAGAGAAGAATGGATGGAAATTAAGTATTATAGAAGAGAAAACAAGAACATAAAATGCATAACTATGTGAAAATACAACCAACCAACCACCTCTCCAAGGCATGGAGAGGTGTATTTATACTTACAAATGGCACGTGGGCTTGGGCTTGCATGGATTAATCCATGGGCCTTTGCTAACTAACTATGTAAGTTTCCAAAAATTACTTAATGAGCTAACGACTGTTATCTATGGAAGCGATCAACACTTTCCTAGGAATTTCATATTCCTAACAATCTCCCCCTAAGGGAGGTCGCTTCATTTTACAAAAACTTAAACTTAGCATACTATGCTTTAACTTTAGTGTTGAGCTTGTTTAACTTCAATCATTAATCTTGTGGTTTGATGTAGTGATCATAGACTTTAGGTCTTGAGCTTGTTTCTTAGCTTGTCTTGAATGTGATCTTGAACACCTTGAAATCATCAATCAAGCATAATCTTGTTTTGCCATCTCATAAATTTTTCCACCTTGTGATCTTGTAACTTCTGGACCGACATGCTCAAAACCCTTACTTGATTTGTCGACATAAAAACTTTAATGTTGCATCTTTCATGAAATTCCTTTAACTTTTAAACACTTCGACACTTTTCTCAAGAAAGACGTTCTTGGTATCAAAGTAAACGGAAGTCTTGAAACAAGTACTATTGAGGCTTTCATAATGTCCTTAATATTTTTCTCGGTCCGAGTATGAGCATGAGCTCTGAGAACTTGTGAGTCATCAAGAATCAATTTCTACCAAAATATTCACGTCTCTATCTTTAAAAAGTGACCTAATATTAAACATTTTGCAATAAAGTTGGGGGGTGAATATTTATTGCTTTGTTCATTCACTCAGTATTATATGAGTTAGGATTAAACTTTGAATCCCCGAAAGGATCGAAACCTGTAAACAAAAAGTAGAATTCAATTTAAAAAAAGACGAAACTCTTCCTATCTGACTAGAGAATTTACTATATATCTGAAACAGTATCGAAATTTGCTCTAAACGAAACACATAATTTGTGTATTTAAAAGTATCATGACAAACTTAGCATTTCTCATTATCGAATTGTACTCAAATCAACTACACGATAAGAGTGAACCAGACGATTACTATATCACCGAATTGAAATAAAAAATTGATTTGAAAAAACACTCAACGAGTCACTTGCTAAAAATGGTTTTCTATATGACACAAATCGAGAGGTTAATCATTTCAAACTTCATCATCAATCCGTCAATTCATAACCTTGAACAAGATTTGATTCTATATAGAATCGAACCATCGTTTCTTTCTAATTGTCACTAGTATGATTCATAAAGAATCGCAACGAGCCAATACCATGACTAGTTTGATGTTTGCTCAAAGCAGGATTTCCATCTTTACTAGCGTGAAGTTATATCACTCAATCGTTATAAAAAATCACAAGATAAATGTATAGTACTCATAATAAATTTCCTGTCTTATTCGTAATGATCGACGTAGTACTAATATAAATAAGCAAAGCATAAATTTTTTGACAATGTCCTAATGATGAAAGTTTGATTAATTGATGATCTCTTTTTGGCTCTAACTCAAAAGTGCACATAGCATTAGTGATCATAGGCTGGAGAAGATCTGCCACCAATTTTTACATAGCAAGCTAACACGGAGTGAGAATGTGTGAAAAGAGAATGCAGTGATAAATTTCTCATGAGAAAAATGAAACAAGAGTTTGATGAAGAACCTTGATTGTATAGGGAGCATGGCCATATCGGTCACTGGGTCCATGAAAACTTCAATGCCATACAACACCTGTGTTTCCGACAGTTTATGTATTGACCCGATTTTTCTTAAGTGTAAGGAGGTGCTTCTTTTCTTTTTCACCCTTTATCCTTATAATTTCTTTATAATCTTCAACCCCTTCAGCACTTACCTAAGCCTCATTAACTAACACCATTGTTGTGTTTATTCCAGTGCTACTCTATCTCAAGTCGGCAGCTTTTCCTGATTCTACTCAACACTTTTACAACTCCTTTTGTAACATACCTAATGACTTCTACACTAACTATTAGAATAATCGCCTGGGTAGCAATCCTCCAGTTCTAGTTGGATCATGGGATTTATATACCTATGCCCTAAACCACCATTATAACTTGCATTTAAAAATTTAAGTACAATGGTCGGTCTTTTGAGTATTCCACATAAATCAAAATCTGAAAATCATTGAAAAAGATTCAAATCAAAGTGTTTTGACATATAGATTATCAAAAGATTACACATGAGAGTTTTTCATCAATTACTAAAAGCTCCCCTCTAAACAGTCATCTGTAATTGTAGAACATTATCTAAGTTTTATGGAGTGCATATATAGAGTACATTTTATAACACTCACAAATTTCAAAATAAAATTAGTATAGAATGCAGTTTCAATCACATTTTCTCCACCTAAACTAAAATGGATTGTAAAACCCATTGATATTTGATAGAAAGAGCAATTTGATTAAATTTTCGGGAACTAAAATGTTTAACAAACAAATATTCTAAAGCAAACATCATTAAAATGCAGCACCCCCTTAAATATTTGAGATGTATATATAAGAAATAGTGCTTTAGATATAATAATATTGAACAGAAAAATTTTTGACAATTTACTAAGAAAATTCTTGAAAATTTTGTACTCGATGCACATCATTTACATTATCACATAAATCTACACATATCTACAAATTAACTAAGGCTTTGAATTATCATAACAAGAGTTTGCCCTTCGACGATAAGAAGAACATCATATGATAAGACCTATATGAGGTTCTCTTTGTAAGCAGCCAACGGATCTGCCTTTCAGTTTCAAGGGTCCTTCTCTACTAGAATTCACAATACTTTTCCAGACTACCATCAATCTTCTATCACTTAAATTTCTATAAACAATGGCATTTATCATACACTCGAGAAGCATGCTCGTCGTAAACAACTTGTCAACTCTATATACTTCCTATGTAACTTTGTCTTCAATCCACTTAACATGACTGTAATCATTCAGCCACCTCAATGTCTTAGATTTAATGATTTTTTATAATTTTTGGACCTTAATCACCTCCTTTTATGATATTCGAGATCATTATTTGAATAATTGATCAAAAGAGGGAATAACTTGACGACCTCCTGCATATCATCTCTGAATATAAATAGAAGGAGGCTTGCTGAGATTCATGGATAAAAACGGTCTTTCATTTTCAGGATATAGTTCACAATCTAACTAACATTGGTAGCTATTGAATACATATTCATAGTTGTATTTCTAATTCCACTACTACTCTTGCAGCGTAGCCTTTCATGAGATCATATCTAAATGTTTGATACCGTTTCAACACATTTGAGTCAGATTTGGTTAAATTTTAGCCGTATCAATGATAAAGGCAAATGAGTAAATCGTCTTGGGACAGTAGCCAAAAACGTCATTATAAAAGATGATTGTGTGCACTTGAAGGTTTAGCTATACTGAGTCTCCAATGATCTGAAGGAGGTCGGTAATTCGTCAACGTAGTCCTTTGTTTTTTCTAATTGCACGATCAAGAGTATTTGAGAAGCCTATGGATTTCCAACAGTCCAAAAATTATTCAGCAACAACTAATAATCTCTCTTAACAATGATAAATATCAACAGAATTTCCTGTATATAGAACTATTGATAGCAAATAATGGTCTCTCTACTCACAAACACTAATCCAACCATGCAGTGAACAATCTGCGACTCATGCTCCACACTGCTTAGCAGACTTTCTGACCGAATTTTTTGGTTGACGATCAAAGATGCACACTTTTCGAAAACTTGTAGACTGGGACTCCTTTGAGTTGTCTTCTTCTTGATGACTCTACCTTGCATGATCTCCTTTGCATTTATCCCTTGGTTGATCCACAAAGTGTTCATCATCTTTGTCTGATCCTCACGTCCTCTCTTTAAGTCACCACACCTACTATATGAGGCGCCAAATAGTCCTTATGTCCGAGTTTATACGATACCACCCCCACATCCCCCACCCCTACCCCCCCCCCCCCCCCCCCCCCTCCCCCCCCCCCACCCCCCCCCCCCCCCCCCCCCCCCCCACCACCCCCCCCCCCCCCCCCCCCCCCCTCCCCCCCCCCCCTCAATAATGTTTTGTAGAATTTCTTTTTGATGTTTGTGATCTTATCATCAAAATGATTTATTTTAACTAATTTTGTCGATGATAATCTTCTTTATCTTGAATTCAAAGAGATTGCTGCTGCACGATAAGATGTCCTTGAAGGTTGATTAGATGATCAACCTAACACTTCACATCCTAGAGATTCTGTGCCATACTTCTCAACCTTTAGGCAATTATCTTGATACTTGAGCATTAACCTAATCCTTGAATATGGGTTTTAATGTTTTAGTCTAACTTGTTTAAGAGAAATCGTCATCCCTCGGCTCTAGATAGGCTTCTTCCTCATTGACATGTAGGATTTTAGCTGACACAAATAGCCACATTTACAGCCATCCATCCATCTTAGACGCAAGGTAGTTATCAACAATGCCTGAAATACATGATAAAGCTTCAGCAAATTGATTGGTTTGTTTGAGCTCAGACAGTTCATTCTCTAATGAGGAAACCCTTCGTTCAAAACCAAATAGAGATGCAAAGTTAGGATTCCTGGCAAAGTTGTTGTTTTTGGAATCAATTTTTATTGTTGAGGTTGAATGATTAGAAATAGGTAGGTTTGAGGAATAGTAGTGACAGAAGAAGGTGTCCTCGGTATTATGGCGAAAACAATACATGACATAATATCAATTGAACATTATGGATTTAGATCGAGTCAAATACTTGTATTTGTAGAGGGATAATATAAAAGATACCAAATCTGATAAACAGAGGATCTTTTGTTAGTTGCAACTACAGAAGGTTCAGTATTCAAAGTCACGTAAACTCTCTTCCTGTCTCTTGATTATATTGAGCATTTGACTTGCAGCATCTCTTCTAACCATGTTTATATTCAAGCTCTTTAAAAATAGTCCTCATTTCTTCATCCTACATGAATCTCCTCCCATAACCGATCATCATCATCTCCGTTCCTGATTTATTCTTCTTCAACCGTAATTTCTATAATCAGTGGTTGTTTGAAACCAATCTGAATCAGACAACTAACACTCCATCACTTACTCATTTGTCATTTTCTTTTTTTTCTTCTTCTTCCTGATCATCAGGTTTTATTGATATGTAGGACAAGTTTGTGAACAAAATCATACTCAGTCTATTATCTGACTTCTTTTCTCACACTGACATTTCTCTTGATCATCGATCTTCATTCTCCATTCATTGTTTTTTTCCCTGTCATGCCATCAATGTCATCATCACTCCTTTCCTTGACTGATATGTCCAAGATTTCTTGCTTCACTCTCTGATAGCTATAATCTGTACATCAAGACCTCCAAGTTGGTCACAGCACCTTCATAGTACAGATATGTTTATGTTGTCATGCTACAAACAAGAGACCTTTGACTGAAATTTCAATTCCTTTACTTGAGTCCACTGGCGTTATAGCTAAGAGTTTGTATCTTGGCTACCTTTCAATAGCAATTTCTCATCAAATTCTCGTTGAGCTTCAGTCAAAGCTGACTTTCACGATAGTCACTCATTTTTGAGACCTTTTGACATATGATGGGCAGAATTGCTTCTTCTTGGTCAGGTGTTTATCTCCTTTGGCTTAAGGTCGTGACTCTTTTACCTTTAGAAACTTGAGTAGACTTTCGTCTAGGGAGATGAAATCAAAAGTCAGCTTTCTCTTCTATTGTATTTTTAGGTTTGGAATCATTTTCAACCAGTAGCATAAGCAATGATAAGTCATGTATGCTTTGGCACTCTAACATAGCATTTGATTAGTCAAAGTGCTGAGGGAGAATAACGACCGTTCTTATCTTCTCTATGTGACCTTGATGTTAGAAAATACTTTTACTGTAAGGAACATGAAATTCATCCTGGCAATATGTTCCAAACATCTTGTTTCATCCTTGGATTCCCTGATCCTTTGCATGAAGATATGTCCCTTAATCAAGTGAACCATTGGTGAATCATGAATAGTACATTTACAATTGTATCTTCTTAAGAATTTTTGTTTTCCACTTGATACACTAAATCTTCCCACAGCAATTAGAACATAATGCTAACGGTCCTTGTATGATACATTCCCCAAATTAAGTTGAACACATTACAGTCAAAAGACCTCTTTATAGTATTACAGTTTTCAGCAAATGATTCTCTATTGAGTTTATGCATGTGTAATTGACTGTTGACAACTGAAGAGAGAATGGTAAAAAACTTGAACTCTTGGTGTGTCTCATATGGTTCTCTAAAAAAAAAAACATAAAGATATAATCTCCTCTTCAAAGGGGGTTCTTATATTATCTGACCAGGAAGTTTAGGGCAAAATCTTAAGCATATCTTCTAAAGTTGTCAACGTTTTAACAGTGTGACATTGCCATTCAACTTGAAACGAATGAAGAATGATGTTTAGAGACAGTGATCCCAGAACTCCTTGCATGTATTTTTGCTGGTACATCACAGAGATCTTTAATTGCATTATAGAATAGAAGTGATTTGAGAGCAAACTAATGCCACTTGAAGAGTAGGTTCCTTGAATTATAGAAAATGTGGGCTTATTGAAGATTCTTTTCTCCCGATCTAAGACGGTCAGCAGGGGCAACAAAATTCATCACCTTAGTGCCTATTGTTGAGCTCTTATGTTTGTCCCTGATTAAGCTAAGATAGGATCACTAATATAGTTATAAGTACAACCAAAATTTTATTAACAAAATACTATAGAGACCTTATGATATAGTCAAAGAAGATGATTCGATGATTTGAAACCATTTTCTTAAGAATTAGGAACAATAAAGACTTTTGCAACTTTATTAAGATCATATTCCATTAAAAATGACAACTTACAGAGCCTAACTTTAACTTGTATTATAGAGTGTTTAATTAACCAAAGTTTAATTAACTCCATACATTACAATTTAAAATATTTTTAATAGCCCTTTTATACATATTAAGAAATTTGATATTAAGTGCTTTGGTCTGTTATCGAAAACTAGTTGATCAGTATCCTTAATAATGGACGTACGTATGTTTATTTCCAAAGCGTTATGCAATTGTTCGGTACCTTAATACACTGAGTAATATGCGGTTTCCGTATCACTCAATTTGTTTGTTGTCTACTAACTTGATTTGACGAAGATTAAGTATATTTGAGTGGATGTGAACGAGTTCTTCTAGTTGTAACCTTAGGAGAAAAATATGACTAGAGAAGAAGATTCAAAGTATGGCAATCGTATGTGTGATGTGTGTGGTTTCTTGAGTGTGTGTTTTATTGTTGAATGAAAGAAGGAGACAGGAGGAATAGATGGTGCTATAAAACATATTTTTTTTTTTTGATACATTTGGCCCCTACAAGTTTTCAAATACCCTTTTTTAATTGAATAGATAATTTTAGAAAAGAGCATATAAAAATGTTAAACATTAAAAAAGCACAATTAGTCTCCAAATAAATGTTTAACTATAATACACCTAACTAGAACTTCATTTTACAAATATTCCTAATGGCTTAAATAATATAACACAAAAGGCAGCATAAAAGCTCAAACTAGTATTAATTTTCCTTAACAATGATAAATCTCCGTTATTGTTTTACACCTTATTTATAGAAACTCATTATAATGTATGAAAAAGATATTCGACTTTTCTCCCCCTCATATAGTGAACCTGTTTTCTATTAAAGAGCGGTAGTAAATGTTGATAAGTCTAATGTATTTGAAAAAGCCCTTTTCATGATGAGAGCAAATGTTATTATTTTTGTAAAAAATAACACCAAAATAATATTTTCATATTTTAACACATAATGCACTGACACAGTACACTGATATTAAATAGGAAGCACGGTGTGTTACAAAGTAAACACAAGCCTTTTGCAAAGACACAAGAGACCATTGCCTGAGAATAAATCCTGTTGAGAGTCAAGTTACACCTTTTTGAAATACTAGCCCTTAAAATGAAGACCGGGTTCTATCAAATAATAGCAACCATGTTGGCAATGTTTTGAAACAATTTGAACTTCTACTCTAACTATTATTTTAACATCCTCGTATATATTTAATGACTTGAATAACTATAATACGCATAAATGTTATCAATTTTCAGAAGACATGCCATTATTACCTCTTTTTATATTTTTCTCATTTTTGAAATTTTTTCTTTGGTTTTATGAATTTCATATTTTTGTATTTTGTTTTTATAATGTTTTCTTGAAAAATGAAAAATATTTTTGGTTTTTATGGTTTTAATATATATACATATAGTTTACATGGATATTTTGATCTAAGTACTCAGCAATATACATCAACTTCATCTAGCCATTGTTTTCAGAGTCTCTGGCGTAAAACTCTGCATTCCCAGTTTGTTGATAAGAAATTCAATTCTTTCTTTTGCAAGGGCTTTTGTGAAGATATTACGCCCGTTGATACTCCAATTAACAAAGTAAAGTTCTATCACCTCCATTCTCAACATTGCTCCTTTGATAAAGTGAAATCTGATTGTCTATAATGCTTCGACCTGGAATGTTGACATTGTACAGCTTTAAGTCAATAACGCTTTGTTATCAAGTACATGGAATTTTTGTTTGAATACCAAGGCCAAAGTCGGTAAGCTAGAACTCATCCAAAGAATTTGATGCAAAACATCTCCGACAAAAATATATTCAGCTTTCGTACGGATATAGCAGCGCTTTTCGATCCTGTTATTGATGACCAGCAAACAAGTCTATCTTCAGAAATGCATACTAACCAAGTTGTGCTACGCACATGAATACTTCTGACAATGCAAATGCTGTTAGAGCAATTAAAGAATCCTTCAGATACCATAGTCCCCAATTGATGGTTCCTCGTAGATATCAAAAGATCCTTTTGACAGCATGTAAGTGCTTTTTGGTAGGCCGAGCCTGATACCGGGCACACATGCATATAGCAAATTGTAGGTCAGGTCTACTGGTTGTAAGATAAAAGGTAGGTGCCAAACATACAAAATAGTGGTGACGGATCAACGACTTTCCCTTCTTTATCCTCATCCAGCTTGAATTTCTCCACCATGGGAGTATCCACTGGGTCACAAGAGTCAAAACCATATATTCATTAAAGATCAAAGGCATATTTAATATGTTAATAAAGATTCCTCTAGACTTTGAGAAATCTGTAATCCTACAAAAAATAGATTTTGCCCCATCCTTGACATCTTAAATTTTAACACATATTTTAAGTCGAATAGGTCCACAAGTTTAGGTAAAGATCAGCAAAAGAAAATATCATTGACATATAATCTCCGTACCAGAAGTAATTCCCTTGCCTACCATACGAATGAATAGAGTAGATCCACTGATCCTTTAGAGAAAGTCTTGGATATCAGGAACGAATACAAACATTTCATACCACGCGTATTGAGCTTTTTTTAACCCATAAAGAGCTTCATTAGCTTGTACATGTGATTGGGGTTATCTGGATCTACAAAAACGTTAGACTAGCTATCATAAACCTCTTCCTGCAAATTACCATTCAGAAACGCAGTCTTGACATCCATTTGGTAGACGACCATGTTCATATGAGCTTCAAACAGCAAGAAAAATCTTTTATAGCCTCAACTTGTAAACCAAGCAAAAAGACACTTCAAATTAATTCCCTTTTCTTGACGGTAACCCACAAGCCACTAAATCGACCATGTCTTTAGAATACCCCCCAGTTCGCTACCTCACTTCGTAATCCATCTTCCAAAGTAATAACCATAACTTTGATTAGGTCGGGGTATGAGCTCCTAAACACTTAAGGCATTTGAACTCATTGAGCACTTCTGCATTGCTTCGATCCCAGTAGGATTGAGTTCAAAGCATCTTATACTCTTGGGTTCAACAAAATGATTGAATGCTTCCGTATAATAGAAAAAGCCTTGCTCGTGTAATTGTACACCTTGGGAAACTGGTCCTATGCGAGTTTACCCATTATGTTATCAAGTGGATATCCTTAGTCCATTTTGCTATTAATCTTTAGAAATTTGGAGTGACGATGATGCAATATAGACGCCGATAAGAAGATTGATCAGAAGGGATTTCTGGAATTAGGATACCAAAGTACGGATCAATACCCATATGTGCAATTTCAATATCATGATTGTCTTCTTCAACATTGATAGGTAATGAAAGAGAGTTAGTTTTTCGGGTGTTGTTATGAAAATGACTGGTGATGGTGCATCTTGGTCAACATTTGTTGAAAAAGAAGAACCGTTGAATACAGCGAAACTGAGCAACTACTTTTGAATTATGAGCAACGACTTTAGAGGCTGGGTAATCAATACTGGGTGGAGGAGTGAGTAATTCATCAAACATCGGTTGAAACAAAATATCCTAATCTGTAACTTGACAGTGGTACAATAGTGTAAAATGAGGAGGTTTTCGGCACAAGTCCTGAACTAATTGATGCAGTAGATCATTTCATGAAGTGCGGTCCTGAACTTCTTTTATAGAGGCCATCGCAGTCCCGAGGATCATCAAAATCTACATGAATTATCTCAATGATTCATCTGGTACTGTCGATTGTAAATTTGAAATGTATTTCTTTGTGGGTTTTTTTTTTTTTTTGGCCCCATAGCCAATGAAAAATACCAATATCATCTGTTCGATTATAACTACCCAAGTTCTCACTATTATTTATCGGATAGCAGAGTGCACCAAATACATGGAAAAAGGTTAAGTCGGGAGGTTTGTCATGTAAAATCTCATGTGGTGGTTTTTCGTGATTAAGACGTACGATGGAACGATTTTGGGTGTAACATGCGGTAGCCACTGCTTTTGCCCATAAGAATAACAGAGCTTTTGCATAAATTAACATTGTGCGGGCAGCATCAATTAGCATATGATTGCGTCTTTTAATGACACCATTTTGTGGTGAGAAGCGAACAACAGATGTTTCATGAGAGACAACCTTCTCATAATATTCATGCAATGTTTGATTAACAAACTCAAATTCCATTATCTGTTCTGATGTGTCCGACAGGGTGTTCATAAGTCGCACTTGACATCTCAAGAAACTTGATAGAAAATCTGGAGCTTCATCTATTGACATAAGCAACTTAACCCATGATGAATTGATAGTAATCATCACGATGAACGAGGAGTAATTTTTTCCATTAACACTTGCTACACGCATTGGTCCACAAAGATCCATGTGCCACAAATAAAGTTTTTCTTGATTGGTGTCTTCAGATTTAGGTATGTGGGGTTTTGATATCATCAAATAACGTCATACTTTATTATCATTTATCCCATGTATTTTACCCACTTTTATTTAATTATTGCAAGATATTGGTACTTAATTGCTTAAAGTTTATTATTGCAGTAGTCACTTGTGAAGAAGAAGCAAAAAGGCGCAATTCTAGAGCTTAAACGAAGACATTTGAAGAATACTATTTTCTGCACTTATACGTTGTATCCAGCAATGAAGATACGGCGTATCAGCGCCATCTTAACACAAGAAACGCGTAATGATCAATTCCTAATCCGTCGTATCCACTACAACCAATACGTCGTATGCACAGTTGTTCATCAGTCAAAGATACGCATTTAATATGATTGATGGTAATTATCTTAATTGATTTGATCTTATCGCGGACTTCAAGGAAATTAACCCGTATATGCCGTATCTACTTATCCCTATACGGCGTATCCAGGCGTATTTCAGACACTATGAATACAAGACTCAAAAACGAGTTTTATTGTGCAATATCACATTGTCTGTATAGTATACAACTAAAGTTGAATTTCTCAAGCCAAGAATAGTACCAAGACGAGCACTACATACCCTAATCCATAAGAAAACATCATGTATTACTTACTTCTTAATCATTTGATTTATAATTGTTTGATCACGTTTGTAATAATGACAATGATTGTGGGCTAATACCCTCGGGTATTAGCCATGTTAATGAAGATTATAATGTTTGGTTTGATTTAATCCGGCTTTGCTTAATTTATCATTGTTGTTTAATTATGTTTATCGCCTTATACTTGTTTATGTGCTTGTACATGCGACCTATCATTCAACTGGGTCCCTAGGGAGACCTAACCAGTAACCTAGATGCCGGGAGGCTCCTCCATGTTGTGTTCAATAGCACCCCCAGACCAATAGGATTCACAAATACACCTTATCGTATAAGCTTTTTGATTAGAGCTTAGTTGACCGTATGTGCCCCGATAATTGGTTTAACCATATTGTTTCATTTTATTATTGGAATTGATTTGGTGATGGCTATCCGCATTTAAAACCAACATCAAGCAATATTGGGTAAAGACCTGACGGGAATAAGTATTAACAGATTCACCACTGCTTAATCCAAAGGTATGATTACAATTTAAACTAATAGAGATGCCTTTATACCGGATGCGTTAATCATGACAGGATTGTGTTTCTACTATCCTTAGGAAAGAAGTACGCCTAAGTCTTAAGAATTGATATGCCGCCTCCAGATAAGCAGCCATTGCATCTAATTAATCAAACCAACAATTTAATCAGATTTTAACACTGGATTAATACAGTTTTCTATAATTTGGCCTCGTTTTGCTCTTTTGTCTTGTGTTTATTTGCTTTAGTATGTATTATGCTTAGAATTGATATTTGTTACCATAAACCTGTGTCAGTCTCTCAGGCTAAAAACCCTCCTTTTACCTTTAGTAAATATGTATAGCATTGGTTTAACCACTAATTAGACTAATCTAGATAGAATAAAATACTGATAGAATAATAGGTTAACTCTCACTCTTAGTGTTCGACAATCTACTTACCGCGAAGCTACATCTTGACCGGGTACTCTGCCCGTTAAAGTGTTGTCTTTAGGTTAGTCGGCTAAATATAATCCACCCTAATAATCATAAATAACACATATACAATGACACAACAGGTTTCTTTCTTGCCTTTTTACCCATAGCACAAGCAGAACACAGATGGTCCTTTTCAAATTTAAGCTTATGGAGACCTCGAACAAGACTAAGTCTACTAAAAGGTTATATTACCAAAGTTCCAATGAGACAAACATCGGTGCCAGTAGGCAGGGCTAGTCATTAAGGCCTTTGTCAAGAGACATATCTGGAGAGCAACGCCATCATATCCTAAGAGACAGAGTATATCAGATAGTTTGTCTCGAGATCACAGTCAATAGGTCAACACCATCTAGACTACGATGAAGAATGTGTGTTGACAAAAAACAACTACAGTTTTGAATCACTGAATTGTCCAACGAGAATAATATTTCCAAGTCCTTCACTAGTAAATCCCTTGAGATCGTAACATTCCAATCTGATACACTACAATAACCCATAATCTTTGCCTATGTGATTCAATTTTCGAATTGACTGTACCCTAAAAACCTAATGACGAAATAATTGAGTTAATAGCGATCTCCGGTCATATGCTTGGAAGAGTCGGAGTCCAAATACCAGAGAACAATTTGTCGACATGCAATTCAACAATGGAGGAAGATTGTAATCATCGTTAAACTACTGGATCCCCAAGATTGACTGGGTTTTTCTTTTTATATCAGATACAAGAATTTAAGAACCTTAGATTTTGCTAACAGAAAAATTAGTTTGTATATTTCTTGTTTCCTTATAGTAAACACAATGTTACAACTGGCTTAGCTTTTTCATTTCTAGAGCAAGTTGTTTCCTAAAAGGTACTTCATAGTTGTGGTATCCTAGTTAAAGGCATCACTTCCTACTATATAAAGGTCTGACCAGAGGTCTCCAGAAGTAATCCAATTTTTGTAAACACCTTTTCCTGTTGGATTTCCCAAACTTTTCTTTGAACTTTTCTCACAATGTTAGATTTTTTTAAACAACCATTCACATTATTGATATAATCAAGAACACACAAATCATTATTATCAGAAAGCATGCAACCATTACACTTAACACATTTAAGTTCAGAATTCGCATTAAGCTATAGAATCCTCACAATAGCAGTTCCATTAGTTGAACAACACAAACTTTATTTTTCACAACTAGAATTTAACTGTTCCTACGGATTGCATTCTACTTTATTCTCTGATACTACTTGAGCATTCCGATCTTATCTTTCTTGTAATGCCTGAAGGGCTATATCCTCTATCACTAAGTAGACGGTTTAACTCCTTAAAGACACAAGTTTTTTTGTTTAGAAACAAGGTTGAAATTAAGGCTAATTTGGTGATTTTGTAACCTGAGATGTGACTGGCTCAGTGAATTTAACTCTTTGTCCTTGTTCTTGAGTGTCCACAGCCACTCATTTATCCATCAGTATTGGTTCATACTCGGGCAGGTTTTACTGATGTGTGTAAGCAACTCCTGAATTAGTTTAGCATACCTATAGGCAGATTTTAAGGAATGATATAGTAGATATTTTGATTTAACATGTTCAACTAGATCCCTAAGACTAAGCTTCATCATGAGTGTGCTTGATAAGGCAGAAGTGAGCCTCATTTTATTCACAATTCAGGGGTTTTGGATCCACATCAATCTTAAGAGCAATTCTAGTATGTTAATAGTGTTTCGTAACAACATAATCAACTCAGACTTTTCTTTTAGTTTCCTTAAGTCCATCCTTGAGAGCTGAATTTCAAAAACTGTTTTCCTGAAGACAACATTTAAATCAGAGTTTTCCACAAACTTAAGATTAATTGATTAATTAAATCATCACATAGTTTCTTTTTATCGAATACGTAATAGGTTTTAATCGAGTCCATAAAGTTGTCTTATAGGCTGTTTGAATGCTCATTACACAGCTGATAACTTTGACACCCTATGAACCAGATTCAATATATTGTTTCAATCACTTCTAAGTCCTTTTTTTTGATCTATCCTCATTCATTTTCCACTTAAGAGATTAATTCTCTCTTTCAACATCTTATGACCGTGTCTTCTTCTCTATGGGACATAGCTTTCAATTCATTTAATTCAACAATTGATCAAAACTTGGAGCACTTTGATTGTAAACAAATTTCCCTTTGAAAAATTTCCTAACTAAGTTAAATATCCAACTTCTAAAAAAATGCAATGTTATTAAGATGTAAAAACTCTTGAACAGTTTTATCGCAAATCTCTTTTAAATGGAAATCCTATTTGTTAAGAAGCTGAGTCTCAAGTTTCAAACACCTTTATCCACATCATCACATTCACAGATACATTATCCACATAAAATTCATAATTAATGTTCACATATCTATGTTAATGACTTGTTTCAATAAGTTCGTTCGTTTTGTTCAAACTTGATTCATTTTCCTATCACATGTGATTTCGACTCAACACGAAGTTGTTCCACCAGCCCTGTTCCAATTGATGAAAAGACTTTTGGTCTTCAAAAAAGTTTCATCAATCAAATATTCATAAATGTATTAAATATTCAAAAAGTTCATCAATCAAAATATTCAATTGAATGTATTTAAATAAGTTCCCTTCAAGCTTTGTTAACAAATAAAATTATTTCAACCCTAAAACAAGCATTTTGTATTTTTGAACCCCCCATGATCCCTCAGTGATTGTTGTGTTGTGGTTTCTTTCTTTGATAACCACGTCAAAACCAGCAAGATGGTATAAAAGTTTCTTCAATCTTTTATTAACCATTCTGACTTTAATGGAATTTTCTTTGGAACCTCAAACTTGTGGGTCCTACTAGAAAGAGTGGTTATGGAGAATTCACATAATTCTGAGACCAAAGCTTTTAACAGATAATTCAGTTTCGTGGAAACCAATTGTTTTTCAAAATCTTGAGAAGTAGATTAAGGACAACATAACTTACTGTGAGTAAATAACTTTCTTTTCTTACATCATAGATCTTGTTGTTTTAAAAGCATTTTATAACGACACTCTTCAGCAAGCAATAGTCCTCTTCAGAGTCCGGAATTACAATAGTACTCGTATTCTTATGACATTACCCATCATAAAGCTTTGTTCCAACTGCTGGTCTTTCTTCAGATAGAACGAATTTGAAAACCTAGAAGCTTGTTTAGTGGTATATCATAGAAAAATGAGGCTTCGTCAACAGTAAATAAATTTGTGCAGATTGATCTCTTTTAAAATGATATTCTCTAGTTTGTTGGATCTACTTTCTCACGCTAATCTCTCTATCGATGTTTCCTAGATCCTAATTTCTTAAAATCATTTTGAGAAGTGAAATTGTTTGTATAAAGATTCATTTTTCTTTTAAAGTTCTGAAAGAGTTTGTTTATAGACTATCAATCTCTACAGACTATGCCACAAAAGTCCGAAACGTATCATTACTACCTTTAAATCAACATTTTGTCCTTTTTTCAAAACTAAAACTGTTTCTTATACTTTTTCAACCCATCAGCAGTTTAAGTATCATTGACATATTATTATCCAATTTATCTTGTACAATTTAAACACTTAGGTTTTCAAGTTGTCAATCACAGATAATATTCAATGCAACTAGTGTGCAGAAGATTAGAATTTTGAATAGATACCTATTGTGATACAATCACATACTGAGAATATGGAATGAATATTCTTATCACTTTTATTTCAGTCTCTGAAGAGTCTCAACATCGATATTCCCAAAAGACTCATCGCTTGCTCAGCTTAGATTAAAGCATATTATTATTCCATATTATCAAGATTGTGGGTACCTCATCAAGAGCATTTGAACCAAATGAAGATAGAATTCGCCATGAGAGCAACTTAGGCAGTGTTAAGTTCTCACAATCGAGTCAAATTGCATCCAAATCATCAGCTTGATAAGCAGCATTATGATAATGATAGGTCTTTGTGGTATTGACTTCTGGAATTCTAAGATTCTGCCAAAAATCAAGTTCCTCCTCATGTAGATTAGTACCACTTGTTTGAGCTTTACCCACAACACTTTATCCTTAACCAAGAATCATCTCTTCCTCTTAGGTTTAGTGCACTGTATGGACATAAGTCCTTCCCCTTTGCATTGTAACATATAACATCCTTTTGTTTCCTAGAATAACTTCCACTTGCTCCTGAGTAATGTCCTTGTAGTACCCGTAGCTAAAGACTTTGTCCTCCCTGAATTAGTATTTAAAGTCACTCTCCAATATTAAGTGGTAGCTTGTTTCCTAGGATTTATGGACAAATTCCTCAGCTGAATTATTGTAGTAGGTAGTGGTAAGTGACAAACAGCAATCAAGAAAGACATTATGTGATTGATGGCATCAATGGAATCATTACCTTTCTGGAACACTAGAACAATTAGACATGAGTCTGGTTAGGAAATTTAGATGTTGGTTAACAGAGGGAGGCACATTTCTAATTGAGGGATGGATGCTGATGGAGAATAAACATATGTGTGAATTGATTATTGATATTACATTAGATGGATAAATGATTGAAAGAGGTGTTGATGATTGATGAGTTGATATTTGTTGAGACTGATAAGGTGATCCATACTGTGAGACAATATGGTGAAACTTGTGGTTGAAATTGAGTGTTTTGGTACGAGTTTTGATGATTTTGGATAGGAGACTGATCATTGATGGGTTCAACCAATGCAAGCAGATCTGGATGTGTTCATGCTATTAATCAAACCTTATTTGCATGAAATTCATATGCACAAATAGCATGAAGCTAATCAATGTTAGTTGTGTGCAAATCCTGAACCAGTTTGACATCTGTCACAAATTTGCTCCATTCAGGAGGAAGAGTATTCAAAAACTTGGTGTTTACTTGAAATTGTTCCAGTTTTTTTTGTTCAAATGTTCGATGTTCAATGTCATTGATAGCAGTGAAAAAATCTCAAAAAAAAACATGAAGTGTTTCCCCTTTTTATAATTTTCTTTTTTTATATAAGCAAACTTAACAATTCACATAAAGCTTACACTCTCTTTCATGTTTCGTCAATGAAGTTCCTTGCATGAGAAGTTGAATTTTTTTCCCATAGTTCCTTGGCGACTTTATGATTGCTAACCAACGCATAGACCTCAGGTGGTAGTCCTTGAATAATGATATTTGTTTCTTTGATATCACAATCATCTTGAATTGCTTCCGTAGCAGATAACTCAGAATATTTCTTTAGTCTTTGGACACTCCATTTCCTTTATTTAAGTCTAAAGAGTGTTACCAATTTCAAACGTAAACAAGAACACTCTTTCATGTTGTCTATTCATCATGTAAAGCTCCATTCTGCTTTTCCAAGAATTGTACATATCCTTTTACAACATCGGTGGACGATTGTCAACACCCGAAAGAATCGCTTTGTCAGCAAGAGTCGTCATTGCGAAATATGTATGTTAAAAGATTACTTGTTTGATCGGACGGTGGTAGAAAGAAATTATGTTTAAATAAGTTGTCTTTTAAGTGATATATAAGTCTAGAAAACTACACGTAATATATAATCTGACAAAACTGGGAAAGACACGTAAATGTTTTACGGGATTTTACAAGTCAAAGAAATAAACCGTATAATTTTAGAATTTTGAGTTGTTCGTCTTGAGTTGTTCAACTCACGTTGTTCGACTTGAGTTGTTCGACTCAGGTTGTTCGACTTGAGTTGTTCGACTTAGGTTGTTCGACTTGGGTTGTTCGACTCAGGTTGTTCGACTTGAATAGTTTCGAACTCAGGTTGTTCGACATGGGATGTATTCGATCACCAGGTTTTTGTTTCGACTAGTTTGTTCAAGCTCATTTGTTCGACTTAGGTTTTTTGACTCAGGTTGTTCGACTTGAGTTGTTCGACTCAGGTTATTCGACTCGGGTTGTTCGACTCAGGTTGTTCGACTCAGGTTGTTCGACTCAGGTTGTTCGACTCAGGTTGTTCGACTTGAGTTGTTTGACTCAGGTTGTTCGACTTGGGTTGTTCGACTCAGGTTGTTCGACTTCAACAGTGACGAAACTCAAAATCTCAAAAACACAAAAAGATACTTTTTTGATCGGTTTTTTGCAAAAAAAATCTTGTACAACTAGTGTTACTAACCCTATTGGAACAAGAAAAAAAATTTTTAGAAACTTTTCATCTTTAAAGCGAAAAAATTTTAAAATCAAGATTTTGTTCTTTGTAAAGGTTTTGAACACAAAAGATGACCAAAAATGAAATTTTTCTTGATTTAAAGCTTGTACACCTATATCCTAAAGATACTAGATCAATTTTACCAAGGTAAATGATCTTTTAGTGTACCCAAGTAACTTCGAATCAACAAGAAAAAAAATAAAGTAATGGACTAATTTTGCAATATGACACGAACCAAAAAAAATTAAACAAAAAAACTAAAGCACACCACTCCATGGCTCTTGATACCAATTGAAGAATATTAGTAATCTCTAACAACAAAAACTAAAGAGAGAAAGTGGGAAGGAAGGAAGTATTTTAGAGAGAAAAAGACAAGAACATGAAATGAATAACTATGTGAAAATACAACCTTTTTTTTAATAACATAATACATTACAACATGGGGTTTATAACACGTACCCCTACACTTGAGCTTTTACATGCTCGATATTTACAATCTAACTAATGACTCGATTTGAGGTGGATCAAAATAACATGGAGATCATCTAACAAACATATGGGGGTATTGACTTAACTTTTCTTCCCCATTCTTCCGCGAAATAAATACTACCATGAATCTCAATCGTCCCAAAACTTTATTTACAAGGATAAGGACTTAGCAACCGTGTACTTAATAATTAACTTGGGTTAAAAAAATAATGTACTAAAAGCGAGTACATACAAGGTAGGCTAAGGCGGTTTGGGTGTAACGATTGGTGTAAGAGTGAACAATGTTCTTCATTAATAATCTGGCTTAACTAGAAAATTACGAGAACCGTGAAAAAGGATAGGCTCGGAGGGTTGTACTAGGGGTATCCTGCACTAAAGGTGAGTGCATGGCAAGGGTGTGGGATAGTTATATGATCGGTGTTACCATTATAACAGTTACAGGTTTAAAACATGGGTTAATCCTAATGCCTCTTATCAAGCAAATCCTAACACTTACTGTGCGGTCTCGGGATGCATCATAAAAATAAGTTATAGAGTTTAATATACTACCGGTACACTCTCATAATCCTAAAGTAACCAATACCAATGTTCTAGAAAAGGCGACAAAACCACGCATACACATCCGTAACGACGGAATAGACACACATGATTGCTCACTCCTTAACTCGAACAAGCTAAAGGTATAACATCTAAGGGCGAACCTTACATTTTGGGGGTGGAATTTGAGGGTTTTTATGCTAGTAATATGAATTCCTATCCATGAGACGCTATTAATACTCGGTTTTCGTTGGTATGTGTCATAAAAAAATTTAAATTTGGGTCAAAATTATACTATGTTTCGATATATTACCCATCATTTTAAGGACACAACAAATGGAAAATGAAAGAATAGTTTCTAAGGCTTATTTTCCCCCTACACTTAAGTTGAACATTGTCCCCAATGTTCTATAAAAGTACCCGTGAAAACGAATAAAGAGAAATGAATACAAGGAAAAGAAACTAGTACTCCCCTGGTTTGCTCAATAATAGAAAAGAAACATAAACAATGCATAACAAGTTAAATCAATAACTACAGAATTGTCCAATGAAACTTCCTAAGAACTTCCAAGCTTCTTCTCATCAAATATAACCTGTAAAACAAAGACAAAAACAACTACGCCAAGCATAAAATATGCGATATACAGATATATAATAAGAAATATTAGGGTTAGACTACGAAAAGTAGTAAAGAAAGTATGAAGAATTGTCAAACACACATGTGGTTTTGCAGGTTTATAACAAAAGAGGTACATATTTTAAATAGTATGCAAGTTTTAATTTTCAAAAATAGATTAAAAACTTTAAGTTTTTTTTTGTGACTTGGGGCATTTGACGCAGACAGGAAAAACTCCTGACCCCATCACAGGTGCGAGGTGACGGCGTCGCGTGTAAATCGTGACGCCGTCTCCACGTTCTGTGAAAACAAAAAAAAAATTGATGAAAAATTTCCTGCACTTGATTCCATAAGTTAATCTGCAAGAACTGGTTTTCTCCAGCCTTCGTAAGGTCCATGTTGCAGTTTTTTATGGCCCAATAGGCTTTATGTTCCAATTCGACAGGAAGATGGCATGCCTTGCCGTAGATTATCCTAAACGGGTCGTCCTAAAGGGGTTTTAAACGATGTTTGGAATTGAGCCCCATAATGAATCATCTAGTTTTGTTAAGACCAGACATTCCTGTAGGTTCCTTGGTGGTTTTTTCAAGAATAAAACGCCTTAAAGATGGGTTGTGACGGCGTCACGTATAATCTGTGACGCCGTCTCCAGCTGCTGAGAACATAATCTTGAGAGATGTTGGTGTAGGTCCGTAGTCTTGTCCGTTCTTCTCCAAATGAGCCCAAGTCACGTGTATTTCTTCCAAATGCCTTCCAAATGCTAAATACCTAAAAAGAAACGATTAAGTACCTATTTTGGGCATAAATGCATGATTTAAGGGGTTAAACGACCTTAAAAATGTGTATAAAATGACACCTCATCAAATACCCCTACACTTGGGATTTGCTTGTCCTCAAGCAAATGGAATTTTCTACCTCGACAATAGCAATATGAGGGTCATTTTACCTACTCTTTAAAAGTATTTTATAACACAACCTTCTAGACCTCATAATTAAAAGCACGGAAAGTAAATACTAGCACCTCACATAAGTGTTTGGGATTCTCTCTTTCACCTGGGTGTATAATAAATTATAACATAAGGGGGAAACAGAAAATCAACACTCATACCTGTCATATCATATAAATTACCATAGGCTTGGTAAAGGATCAAACCTCCACCGCTAGGCATAAGCATTATTCATTACTATCTAGTCTTTTTAAAGGGTTGTAGGGTGTAGGTGTAAGATAACATATAATGGAAACAGAAACTGATGGGATACATTTGGGTGGCTTTGGGAGAATTTGGAGTGGAAGGGTTAACTAATTATTTACACAAATACACGCTGGTTTGGTTGCTAAGCCAAGACTCGGACGAAAATATACAAACTCTACACAACTGTACATCAGTCTCTTTCTTTTTCTTTTCTATTTTTTTTTTGATTAACATAATACATCATAACATGGGGTTTATAACACGTATCCATACACTTGAGCTTTTACATGCTCGATATTTACAATCTAACTAATGACCCAATTTGAGGTGGATCAAAATAACATGGAGATCATCTAACAAACATATGGGGGTATTGACTTAACTTTTCTTCCCCATTCTTCTGTGAAATAAATACTACCATGAATCCTAATCGTCCCAAAACTCTATTTACAAGGATAAGGACTTAGCAACCGTGTACTCAATAATTAACTTGGGTTAGCACAATAGTGTACTAAAAGCGAGTACATATAAGGTAGGCTAAGGCGATTTAGGTGTAACGATTGGTGTAAGGGTGAACAATGTTCTTCATTAATAGTCAGGCTTAACCAGAAAATTACAAGAACCGTGAAAAAGGATAGGCTCGGAGGGTTATACTAGGGGTATCCTGCACTAAAGGTGAGTGCATGGCAAGGGTGTGGGATAGTTATATGATCGGTGTGACCATCATAACAATTACAGGTTTAAAACATGGGTTAATCTTAATGCCTCTTATCAAGCAAATCCTAACACTTACTATGCGGTGTCGGGATGCATCATAAAAACAAGTTCTAAAATTTAATATACTACCGATACACTCTCATAATCCTAAAGTAGCCAATACCAATGTTCCAGAAAAAGCGACAAAACCATGCATACATATCCGTAACGACGGAATAAACACACATGATTGCTCACTCCTTAACTCGAACAAGCTAAAGGTATAATATCTAAGGGCGAACCTCACATTTTTGGGGTGGAATTTGAGGGTTTTTGTGCTAGTAATATAAATTCCTATCCATGAGACGCTCTTAATACTTGGTTTTCGTCGGTATGTGTCATAATTTTTTTTAATTTGGGTCAAAATCACCTCTTATGCTATGTTTTGATATATTACCCATCATTTTAAGGACAAAGCAAATGGCAAATTAAAGAATAGTTTCTAAGGCTTATTTTCCCCTCTACACTTAAGTTGAACATTGTCCCCAATGTTCTATAAAGGTACCCGTAAAAACGAATAAAGAGAAACGAAAACAAGGAAAAGAAACTAGTACTCCCCTGGTTTGCTTAATAATGGAGAAGAAACATGCGATAACTGGTTAAATCGTCCTCCAATAATCGTCTAATGAAACTTCCTAAGAACTTGCAAGATTCTTCTCATCAAATATACATGTAATCAAAGACAAAGAAAACTATACCAAGCATAAAATGTGTGATATACAAATATACAAAATGAATTTAAGGTTTGACTCGATAAAGCAGTAAAGATAGGATGAGAGAATTGTCAAACTTATTGGTTTTGCAGGTTTATAACAGAAGTATTTTAAATGTTATGCAAGTTTTATTTTTAAAAATAATTAAAAACTTTAAGTTTTCTGGACCTGGGAGTTTGATGCCGTCTGGAGAATCCTAACCCCGTCATAGGTGTGGTGGTGACGGCATCACGTGTAAATTGTGACGCCGTCTCCATGTTTTGTGAAAATGAAATTTTTGTTTTTGATGAAAAACTTCCTGCACTTGATTCCATAAGTTAATTCCTATATAAATAGCTGCATAAAACTTAAGATTTGACAATTTACTCATATGACTCGAAACTGACGCGAATTAATCTAAATAATTTATTTAACATGTTTGAATTTGGCTCAGAAGCCGGATAAATCCCCCTACGCTTATTGTTTGCAAAATACCTTTGATTGAAATTAAGACGAGGTTAAAAACAATACAAAGCATGGTTACAAGATAGTTCAAACATAATAAAACAAATAGTAAAGAATTAAAACACATAAGACACTCCTAATATGCGATAAAAGTAAATATTGGGTTGCCTCCCAAAAAGAGCTTTTCGTTATTTACGAGTCTCGTAGCTAGACTCGAAGTCACACGCCTTTACGTGACTTCTCTTTCATCTTCCATTCCTCCCTTGGTTGTAATAAGAGTGGGATGCTTGCCTTTGAAATTTTTGCTCCTCTATTGGTTGAACTCTATCTCCTTTTCCAAGTGAAGCTTTATCTTTTCTTCCCATTCCAGGACTAGCCTATTCATAGTCATAGTGGGGGCTATGAGCTCTATGTTGTTCTTGACTCCTTTCTCGGTCATACCGGGGGGATTAGGTACCCTATGGAAACTTATCTTACTCTTTCCAGATCTTAGAGTTATGGTGCCTTTATCAAACTTAATTGCGGCCTTGGCCGTTGTCAGGAATGGTGTTCCTAAGATGAAAGGCCTCTTTTTGTTTTCCTTAATATCCAAAATCAAAAAATCTACGGGATATACATGTTCAACGACCTCAGCTAATACGTCCTCAGCAATTCCTAAAGGGTAAATGTACGAGTGGCTAGCTAGTGAGAGTCTAATGTCTGTCTCAACAGGCATCTCGTTGGTAAGTTTCATGTAAGTGGAGTAGGGCATGACGTTCACATAGGACCCTTGATCAACGAGGGCGTTCACGTGCTTAAGGCCCCCTATGCTACAAGGTATTTCGAAATTCCCTTCGACGTCCTCCTTCTTTGTTATTTTCTTTTTGAGGATCGCTTCATAAACAGAACCCTAAGGTAACACATTATATGTCTGTCCTTTTACCTTCCCAACTCGGGCCCTAGACAGAGAGTCATAGAACCTATTGTTATCGACTAGTCCCTCAATTAGTTTTTAATTAATCCTATGCTTCAGATAATATTCTACAGGCCGAGAACTGAGTACTTCTTCCACTTCTTTCATTTTAGCCTTTTTTATCGGTTTATTTTTAGTTTCATTACTCCTTTCTGCTTCTATCACTAGTATTTTCATTTTTGTTACGGTAGGCTTTTAAGTGTTGTCAAGTATCTCATCAGTCTTGTCACTCCTTTCTTCCTCTCCTCTTGCTAGAGAGATAGATTTTACGTTATTGGTGACAGGGAATTTGGCTTCTTCCCTTATCAATACTTTTTTAGGGGCTATGCTGGTCGTGAGTTCCTTTAGAAGTCCGAACATTTCACTCATTCTACCGTTGATCTCCTCGCGTTGCTTAAAAATGGCGTTCTCAAATCGTTCCATTCTTTTGGAGTGTGCTGCCATGTAGTCCCTTACTTGAGCCTCAAAAGTAGTTCCTAATGCTTAGGGTTGAGGGCTTGGACTTGTACGTTCACAGAAAGTAAAGGGAATCAGCTTAGACGACTCGTTATGGTTTTGCGGGCAAGGGTTGGAATGGACTGCATCAGCATAAGCATGAGGGATGTGTGTTGAGCTCCTAAGGGTTGGTCGCGATCCATTTAGTAAGAAGTTAATCTGGTCTTCGAGCTCAAGAAGTCTTCGGTCAGACCTTTTTAAGATGCCTTGAGGTGTAGAAATAGCCTTGACCGATTCGAATTCTTTTGTGTCATTCCAACCCTCATGGTCGTAGAGAGCAAGGTTCTCAATGATTTCCTGAGATTCGTCGGCATTTTTATTGCGGAGTTTGCCTCCGACGGCGCGGTCAATCTCGCGCTTAAGATGAAAGGAGACATGATCATAAAAAAATTGGATTTGAAGCCAACGATCGATGCCATGATGAGGGACTTTTTGTAGTAAGTCCTTGAAACGAGTACATGCTTCGGATAGAGATTCTCCATGATGTTGTTGGAACATCAGGATATCATTACGAAGTTTTGCGGTCCTTCCCGGTGGAAAGAATTGAGCAAGGAATCGGGTAGTAATATCCTCCCATGTGGTGATGGATCCTGTTGGAAGACGTTCAAGCCAATTGCTAGCTTGATAGCAAATGGAAAATTGAAATAAACACAGGCGCGTTCTTTCCCTATTTTCACCGTCAAGGTCAAGTGGGTCCACTAGTTTGATAACGCCACGTACTCTGCCTTTGCTGAAGACATTGCAGTGCAGTTTTGTTTCTTTGACATCCAACTTACTAGCTTATCACCAAGGAACTGTATCCCTCCAGAAGTGCTTTTCCGAGTATCAATGCATCCGGCATGATCAGCGTCTGAAATGCTGTTAGTTCAAAGCCAAAGAGAATCCTTTGGATACCAAGTCCATGTTAATGTACCCTGTAGGTATTTAAAGATTCTTTTAACCTCCTTAGGTGCTTGTTGAGTTGGTCGAAGCTTGATACGTGCACAATATCATACGGCTTGCACTAAAGACGTCTGTCTAACTAGATGTCAAGTACAAGAGTAGACCCACTTTTACTACGATAATCAGATGGTCCTATACGGTTCTCCACTCAAAACTACATCTAGTTTTGGGTTTGTAGGCAATGGTGTAACCAATGAGTGACAATTGTACCATATATCTTTTTCGGAATTTCAAAGCGTACTTGGCCTATTATAAAAAATACCTTTGGGACTGGTGGATCTGAAAGTCCAAAAAGAATTTCATCTCCCCCATTTAAGAATTCAAATCTACTAAGCATTAACTTTGCAAATCGTTTTGAATATGTAGGATTTGTCGATCCCTAAAATATGTCCATCAACGTAAATCTGCACAAGTTAGAAATATCCTCCCAGTATTTTCTCTTGAAAAAGTTGGGGTCAATTGTACCTTTAGTCAAGCCATTGGCTATCAGGATGTTTTGATAGTTCATCGTACCAGGCTCTTTGGATCTTGCTTTATCCATATAAAGCTATCCATCAGAAGGGTAGATTTTTTAACTTTTTTCTGGGATGATCTGGATCATACAACCCTTCTAGTTAGCAACATAAACCTCCTCCTTCAGTGGACCATTAAGAAATGCCGTTTTTACGTCCATCTGATAGATTGGAAAAGACTTGTGTGCTGCTGGTGCAACGAAAATCGAACTGCTTCCAAGCGAGCAACTGGTGCAAATGATTCTTCAAAATCAATACCCTCTTCCTGAGCATAACCTTTAGCTACAAGTCGTGCTTTGTTGCGAATGACAGTCTGATCTTCATCCTTCTTGTTCTTCCATAACCACTTTAGCTTTATAATCATCTTGCCAAATGGTTTGTCGACTAGTTCCCAGACTTTTAATCTGTCGAACTGATGAAGTTCTTCCTGCATTGCTTCGATCCATGCAGAATCAGCCATTGCCTCCTTAATGTTCTTCGGTTCAACAATACTCACCGTGAGCACGAACATACACATTTCAGGATCTGTGGCAAGCTGTCGTCTTGTTTGAACTGGCATGGTTGGATTTCCATGAACTTGTTCTAATGGATGATCTCTGGTCCATCGGTAATCATGACTTTGTGGTTAAAGTGAATGCACATCGGTATTATCAATGTTGCGTGAGGAAGACTCACCAATTTCTTGTACTCGTGTACAAAAAGAATTGATAAATTTAGCTTCTTGAAACGATGCATTCGGTGCTTGATCATTGTTGTTTTCCTCAGCTAGACCGAGTGTTTGATTGTAATATCTCAGTAAAGGATCTGAAGAGAAATTATCTAACCCTTTTGTGACGAATCGTCTTGTTCAGACTGTAGGAACAACATTTTTGTCTTGGGGGCACGGGTTCAGAGTTTGTCATAATCTGACGCCTTTTGTCCTGTGAGGAACGAGGCCTGAAAGAGACACATTTTCAACAGCATCCGTTGTCCGTTTGTGGTGCAGTCTGAACTGTTTGATCAGACATCATTCTTTGATTTCATTCAAACCTTGATATGAATGACTCACATTAAGCGTGTTCTCTTGTGTAAAACACACGATATCCCTTTGACTGAGTATGTATATCCCACCATGACACATGGATCCGCCCTTTTTCTTTCATCTTATCCATATTTTTCCCCATCTCAGTTATGTAACAAATGCAACAAAAGATGTGAAGATTTTATTGAAAGGTTTTCCTTTCATGTAGATAGTGATATGCCATCTTCCAGAGTGGATATGATGATTGATCTGTTCTGAGTATAGCATGCGGTTGCAACTGCTTCAGCCCAAAATGATAATAGAAGTTTAGAAGCTGAAAGCATCGTTCGAGCAGCCTCAACGAATACGTTCCGTCTTCGACAACGCCGTTCTGTTCAGAGTTCGAGAGTGGAAGTTTGATGTTCAAGTGCCTTCTTCTTTGAAATAAGCATGGAGTGTCGTTTCAAGAATTCCGTGCTCTGTCAGTACGGACAGTAATAACTGAGCTGAAAGATTTGCGTTGAATCATCGTGAGAAAGTCTTTGAGAACTTCTATGGTTTCATCCTTGGATCATAAGAAAAAGATCCAAGTGTACTTGAATAGTCATCACAATCACAGAATATACTTCGTCCAGCGAGGCTTGCAACGCGCATATGGCGAAACACAAGTCCATGTAAAGCAAATCAGCTTCCTTTGGAACTTGGAACAGCTTTTGACTTAAATGAGCTTCTTTTTGCTTTACTCATTTCACAAGATGAACAAAGTTGATCCTTGACATATTTCAACTTAGGTAAGCCATTCACAACTTCTTTCTTTGAGAGTAAGGTGATGTAATCGAAAGTTAAGGATGAGAAAGTCTCGATGAACCATCAACCATGCTTGAGTTGGTGCAGCTTTAGCCATGAAACATATTGGAGTTGATGAAGTGGTTTCTGAAGAGATTTGTGTAGAGATCAGATGCAAGACTATACCAGTTATAAATCGAATTCCCTAGAAGATCCCTCACAAAACATGTTAGATTTCCTGAAAGCAACCTCCAAATCACATCAAATTGACCACCAGAAAAGATCTGTGATTGAGGCCATTCGACGTACGATGCATATTCTTTTCATCTAGAAAAGGATGTAATTATTTTCATATCAATCTAGTGTGATTGAGTATGTAGATCCAAGATAATATCTCTATATATTGATATAGTCTTGAAGCTAAACAAATAAGAATCCAATTTCATGTCCATACACGAAAACTTGTCAATTAGATTCAATAAAGATATCAATCATAATTTGAATAATGAATTGATATATTCTCGAAATCTTTCTTGACCCTCACGAACACTCATTTAAAAGAAAATAAATAAACATTTAAATAGTGTGTTCCATTAATCCAAAGATTAGTTGTAAGGTGAGGTTGATGAATAATGATAAGTTAATTTCTTATTCCAAGATTGTCGTAAATTTTACTTGTGCGAAAAACTATTTGTTGTTATGTATAATATACATAGTTTTTGACATTTTATGAGTATATATATGAGTTTTCTAACAATTTTTATACAACACACATATTTTGTAAAATACTATATGTTTTTAGAAAAATATAATTATGTGTGTATGTTAGAACCATGCAAGCACAAGCATTTTCTTTTTCTTAGTTACTGATGTATTAATACAATCTTTTCTTTTGTTTAACCAACCCAAGGTCAAACAAAGCAAGTTGTTAAAAATATTTAAACGTGTTGTTGAAAATAGATTAAATCGTTGGAAATATTTAGGTGACTAGTTTTAACATATTTAATAATATACTTGATAAGTTATTGAACTTTTATTCATAAGTATATTCCCATACTCGAAAAGATTTACAAGATGTTTATGTGACATTTGTAAATTAAGTGATCTATGCCTATATGCAATGCAAGAGCAATTTCGTAATCTTAATGCAAGAAATCTAGCATAAGTTCTAGTTACGCATAATTCGAAAAACTAGCAACAAAGGAATAGTGTACATGGCACATGTGCTTAGATATTCAATTAGCTCAATTAGAAATAGCAACAATCATTTAATAATTTCTATTAACAAACTTAAGACACAAAGAAGTGCATATAATCACATAGCATAACACATAAAAGTACTTGTCGTCGTTTTGTGTATTAGATACAACAACGTATACATAGCTCGGTTTTATTTGAAAATAAAATACTTTCCTCCCCATTTCAAAAATCAAGTTTAATATTTTTTTAAAGTTAATTACAGCATTTTTCAAAGATATATCGACTAGAAATGTCCGACTCGAAAAGAAAAGATAAAATACAAGTTGTACGTTAAAACGAGACTCAACGTTTTAGACAATAAGTAGTATTTTGCCTTTTTGACTAAATTAAGTTTGAAATAAATACTTGCAAGTATTTTTATATGAAAGTAGACTCAATTCTATTCGAAATGGCGGGTGACACGACTTCTACGAACTTACGGTTGATTTTATATAATTTTTCAAAGTTTCTGAAAAACTGTTGAATCAGACAGGTGGTCCCCTTAAAATTAAGGGGGCCGCCCAAATATTTAAGGGGGCCGCCCACCTGATACTCAGAATTACGATTTTTGTAAAAAATTGTTTTTAAGGGGACCGGCCATCTGACACTCAAATTTTCCATTTTTTGTACAAAATTGTTTACTAACTTTGCAAAAAGGTGTACAACTTTCTGAACTTGATACTACAAACATATAACAACTTATTTTAACATCATTTTTACATCGGAGCTAGAACCTATTTAGTTTATTAAACAACAAAAACTTAATACAATGTTACAGCAACAAAACACTTCTCATAATTTAAATCCCCTTCATGTAATTTGAATACAATGGATTGTACTTTAATTTTTTAAAACAATTTGGTTTGAAAATTAAGGTACGTGGCTCTTGATACCCATTGTGAAATCGTAGAATATAACCAATGTTGAAATCGTAGAGGGGTGAATACTATTCAATTTAAAAACTTAAATATGTCCCGTATCAAATTATCCATCAAGTTTATTGCTATAATGAGAATGTGATTAAGCATTTAATATCCCCACTAGAACTTGTCATAACAAAATAAGCCAATTCAATAACTCATTTAATCTAATGCAAATATAAATTATAGCGATAAAGTAAAAGAAAATGTAAATCGAATAGTAAAAGAAAAGTGCAGCGAAACGCAAGCACCTGCTTCGCACTACTCTACTCCCCAGTACCCAACCGAGAGTTTCTACCTAGTCAACAAGCTCCCTTTAGCGGTAAACCATAACACAAATATCTTAACACCGGATTTTCAGATAAAAAATATATAAAAATAATAAAAAAAACTCTAAGCTAAATGTATGAGTTCTAATCCCTACTGAACCAATCGATCACAACGAACTACCTACTTCACTACAATTCATCAACTTCTCTTCACACACCACTCACATTCACTTCACGACTTCACTTTCACTTCACGACTTTACTTTACTTCCACTACTTCTTCAGCTACGATTCAGAATTCTTCACTGCGATTCACAACTTTACCTTCACCTAACACTACATGATACACACCAATCTAACACTACGTACTAAATCCACACCCCATCTAACTATTCTTCCTATGATCATCACGAATCTTTACAACTTTACACGATCACCATATCTAACTATTATAACAAGTTTGGAATACATGAATCGATCTATACATGTATGAAATTAAGACATGTCCATGAATGCTACTAACTACATAACTTCGTATCTTATAGAAAACAAGAGTTCTTCTCTGCACTAGAGGAATAAGCTTGAATCACTTGGATACAAATGCTTATATTACCATGATCACAGGTTTTTCGAAAATGTGTGAATTATAAACTGATTGGGACAGAAAGATAAAGGTGTAAAGGTAGGAAAATCAGTGGCAAATAGCCCGAATTTATCGGCAAACTGATTGCCTTTAGTCTGGCAGGTCCCTTAATAGGGTGTCGTCCCCTTAATAATTAAGGGACCGCCAAGCTAGACCAGCTCCCTTTTTGTCTTTTCTTGGGGAGGTGTTTTCTAGAACATTCTAGCCGTTTTTAGTAAAAATTTGAATTCAAAAAATATTTATTTTGAATATAAAACATTCTCTAAATCTAAAATGTTTTGTAAAAAGATGAAGTAAAAATGTTATGACATTTTTTATAAATAAATGTGAGGTTTGAATAAAATTTCCTTTGATCATAAAAGCATAACTTTAATTATCATACCTTAAGTGATGTACGTAGGGTGTCAAACTTCGTTAAAGCAACTTGAGGACGTCGAGAGATTGTTTCGTATGAATGACATTGATGATTTGTGATCACAGTAACATAAGCACTTTAACGTTAGGTGTAAAGTTACATATTGTCATCACCAAAACATGAAGAGAATGTAAAGATTAAATATCGTAATATTTCTACCAACAAAATCCTTCCAATTAACCTCAAACACTCTGCGTAGGTAACTTGTAAGATTCTATATGAATCAAGCTTGTGCTAACTGGATATCGATTGAATCTATATAAGAATTGACGACTCAATCAAAAGGTAGAAACTATCTAATTCACTCTTACCGAATGTCAGCTGTGAGATGCTCTGATAACGAGAACGGCTATTACATTGTGTAAACCCTGTCAGAAGATCATATAATAAGAAAATCTGAATCAACATGCATGTATTTATACTGATTAACAGAGAATCCGTGTTATTGCAACCGTATTCGACAAATACAAAGACGACTTTCCGTCGCATATCTGTTGTTTATAATCACTAACCTGTTACCTAAAAGATGGTGACAAACAACCAACGGAAATACATTGTTTATTTATAGCCCTGACACAAAGGGACTAATAATGACAACACGATAGATGTAGATCCACAGGACTATAATACCAACCCCCTCCATACATACTTCCATATGAGGGGTGAAGCTCACTTTGTGTAAAAAGTGTGTGTTGTTTATTAAAAAAAAATAAAACCCGAATTTTTATGCTTAGATGTATGAATGCTTATGTTATTAAGCAAGATCTAGGCATAAGGTAGCTAATTGTGCAAGAGAAATCAAGTTAGAAGGTCAAAAAGGGTAATTATAAGGCGATTTTTGGTGAAAAAAATCGTATATTTCGTCATTGCGTTTTGACAAACTGACAAAATTCATGTTGCGTTTTGATTTTCTTCTTGTTGCGTTTTGACTCATTGCGTTTTGACTCATTGCGTTTTGACTCACTGCGTTTTGACTCATTGCGTTTTGACATTGGTTGCGTTTTGGTTCACTGCGTTTTGATTACAGGTTGCGTTTTGAAGACATCATTGCGTTTTGACTAAACGTTACTCTGCCCAATTTTTTTATTCATTGCGTTTTGAATAGAAATCTTGTGTGAAGAAAAGGGTTTCAGTAAAACGGCCATAACTTTTGATCCGTAAGTCCGTTTCAGGCCCGTGACCTCTCAAATCGAAGAGAAAAACGAGACGGATCACGCTGTAACCACCCTTTAGCTGGTTAAGGATTTCTTAAGGCCCAAAAAGCTCGTTTACTATGATTTATTGACATTTTTCAGTTTTTTGGAATTTGTGTTACACTTGTTTTTGTTCTAGCTCACGGCCCATCTGTATTTTGAGGCCCGTTTCAGTTTGGTGAGCCTAGTTAAACAATCTGCTGTAACCCTAGCCAGAAAATTATCTGTTTTTAGACAATTAAATCATTGGCCGCTGAGTCCGAATCAATTCATTCACGGTTTTTTCTATTGATTTTGTAAAATCCCGTTAATTCATTTATCGGTTTTAATCATAGACGTGTAAAATCCCGTGAACGTGAATTGCATACAAACACCACAATCAAGAATCAAGACTCATAAAACACAATCAACCATAACAACACACCACACAAACAACAACACTTAATCCCAAAACGATCCTGAAAAGATTCACTTAAATGACAAAATGGCTAGAGATTTGGATTAAGATGACATGTGATTACGAAGTGGATTTGGTATCCCTTATTTGCAATTGAAGTTGGATTTCACAAAGGCGTCTACTTATTTCATCATCGTGACTTTCTTCTATTTTCTATCGATTGATGACTTGCTTGAACGTATACATTTATGATTAAGACTTGGATTATCTAGTTTCCAGCGGTCAAGGGGTGGTTGGATGAAGACCTGGACAACTATCACTTAAAGGAGTTACGTTGTAGTACTCAGTGTCACACGCAGATGTCGATGTGGATAATTTCAAGAGGTGTTGTACTTCTTATACTTTTGATGGAGTATAAGGTACTTAGAGATTTTCTTCTGCACCGTTCTTCAATCAACAATAGTGCAAGATTAAGTAACAAATTTGGGGGATTTTACTTCAGTTTCAAGTTTGATATATCGGGTTTACTTCACATGTGATCACAACAATAGCCGACAGAATACGAGGTTGGTAAGTTAGCCAGAGAGTTTAAAGGTTGAGATGTAATCAGCACTTCTCACGGGTATTTTTGTGCTATTCCAAGACAAAGATACTTCACAGTCTAAGCAAAATCTTCAAAGTTCTTCGATGATTTATTCACAAGTCTTGATTATACCAAGTGTTCTTGATTCTTGCTTCATCTCCTCTACGGTTTCTGAAGTCAAGAGGGTAATGATTCTTTTGTTTATCAAGATTTGTGCTTATGACTAGAACTTCTCGAGTATATGGACGTACACGACAATGATGCTTCCGAGAGTTCGCAACCATCATGGGGGAAAATGTGTACATCTGGGATTTAATTGACCTTGATGTTACCATGTCAACTTCCAGGGGGAAGTTTGTTAGCCCTAAAATGTTTAGTATGGTTTATGAAGTATTATGCAAACGTGAGAAGAACAGTTGCTGATTTCTCGCATGCACCCCTGAACGAATATTCACCAAGCCCTGATGACAAGAAGCAGTGGTCGTTGGTGTGGTTTGACTTCTACAAAATTCCGATGTGCACTTTGATGACAAGTAGAAGATTGTTCAAGCTACATCAATGTTTCAGAATCTGCTTAAGATAGGGATGTGTTTGGGGGGGAAGCTGATTCAGAAACTTCGCCAAAAAGGAGTCTATGAAGAAAGCTTTTCAAGTGTGTGCTGCATGGATTGGGGGGAAGTTAATCCAGTTCATGCATACTACAATGGTTCCTGTACAAGTAAAGACAATGAAGATCCAAGCTGGAATACAAGTTTCAAGACCAAGAGAACTCACAAGACATCTTCAGCTTTGGAAGACTTTATTTGTGTTGTATTTGTACCTGATAGGAACATTGTAAGTAATTCCTATGTCCGCATATTCGGGAGATTGTTAGCCCTAAAATATGGTGACTAATCCGGAATTACATTTATCATTTATAGTCGGGTCGGGTTAGTTTAGCTAGTCGATATCGGGACTATAAATACTCCCTCCATACTTCCATGGAGGGGTAGGAGTTCACATTGTAAAGTGTGAGTGTGTGTGTGGTTCCTTTTTCTCTATTAAACTACACACATACACAAACACTCCTTCTTCTTCTTTTTTCTATCTCTTCTCTTTTCTCTCTTTTTCTCTCTAATAATATGGATACTTTTCTTTTCCATTTTACCAAGCCTCCGGATCATTGTTCAAAGGGTGAATCTATACTAACACAGAGACAACTATACCAAGCATAAAATATGCGATATACAAATATACAATGTGAATTTAGGGTTTGACTCGATAAAGCAGTAAAGATAGGATGAGAGAATTGTTAAACTTATTGGTTTTGCAGGTTTATAACAGAATAGTACATATTTAAATGTTATGCAAGTTTTATTTTCAAAAATAATTAAAAACTATAAGTTTTCTAGACCTGGGCGTTTGACGCCGTCAGGGATATCCTGACACCATCACAGATGTTGTGGTGACGGCGTCGCCTATAAATCGTGACGGCGTCTCCACGTTCTGTGAAAACGAAATTTTTGTTTTTGATGAAAAATTTCCTGCACTTGATTCCATAAGTTAATTCCTATACAAATAGCTGCATAAAACCTGAGATTTGACAATTTACTCATATGACTCAAAACTGACGCGAATTAATCTAAACAATTTATTTAACATGCTTAAACTTGGTTCAAAAACCAGATATAATCCCCTACACTTATTATTTGCAAAATACCTGTAGGTTCCCGTTTAACTTTACTTCATAAGATCACAACACTAATCAAGAAACTAGAAAGAAGAAAAAGAGATAAAGATTTGAGTGGGAGAGAAGAGAGATAGATAAGAGAAAAAGAGATTTAGAAAAAATGATATTATTAGAATTAGATATTTGTGAAAAGAAAATATCTATATATATGAGATATTTTCTGAAAAGAAAATATCTATATA
>BQNB010027807.1:0-50229 GCA_026074375.1 Tanacetum coccineum
AAAAAAAACTGTAGACTATTCCCCGGCGACATGTCGCCGGGGATAGTACACACAAAACGACAAATTCTCATTGCTATTGCGTTGAAAAGTTAATTAATAAGGAAACTTTACCCTGGCGACATGTCGTCGGGGATACCTGGCACTAAACGACAAAACACGTTCCTTATACGTTGATAAGTCAACGTATAAGGAACACTAACCCCAGCGACATGTCGTCGGGGATAATATGCAATTAACTAATCGCTTAGTTAAGTGTCGTAATTACTTAATATTAACTAGGACATTCCCCAGCGATATGTCGCCGGGGAATATGTGCCACGGTGGCACTAATTACTTGACTGAAAAATATGTGGGACACCGTGTCGCTGGGGAACGTATCCCTAGCGAGCGTTCCCCAGCGAACATTCCCCAGCGACAAGTTGCTAGGGAAAGGTATCCCCAGCGACAAGTCGCTAGGGAAAACCCCGAAATGTCGCTAGGGAATGTGGGAAATGTTGTAGTGGAGAAAACGAACTATATTGAAATTTGAGTTTTGTGTTTTGGTTAAATAAGTTCGAAAAGCTTAGAGCATCTCCAATGGTAAAAATAAGCAATGACTTTTTACAATTTTAAAAAGCTTTTTGAGTGTTTTTTCCCATTGCATTCACAACTTTTTGAATGACTTTTTACAATGACTTGTTAAACAACAAGTCATTTGTAAAAGCTATAGTCATTGGAGGTGTTTTGCATTTAATGCATTAAATGCAAAAAGCTATCAAAATCTTTTTGCATTGCATTGGAGATGCTCTTAGAACCAAAACCGAGTTATCTTCGTTTGTCTAAACATGGATGTTTCTTTTTTCAGCTATCTTATAATAAATACACAACATATCTATCTCACATGTCTTAAACATGACTTGAACTTATAGTCATCTGTTTGAGGAGCTTCTCACACAACATAAGGTATTATTAGAACGCAAGCCCTTTAATTTGACGAAACCAAGCTGATCAATAACACTTGCTTAAAAGGCAACGCACACATGGTTAGATATCGGTTTTAAGTTGTGTTACACCGCCTTCATGAACAATACACACAAACATATCGTTCACTTTTGACATGAAAAACTCTTTATTTGCTTTTGCTAGATAACTTCTTTAACTCGATGGCTTTTCAAGTCATGACTCAAAATCATTATGCATGAAGAGAAAACTACGTTCGAATAGATTGTTATAGGTATTCAAAATGTACAAATTAAACCAATGATTAATTAAGACAAGCATGATGCCACAAGGTTAGTACATATACCATTTTTGGATTTCTAAACCCATGATTGAATATAGAAAAAAGATGACGATATGGATGTGAAGGTTAGGTAAGTTGTCATCGATCAGTTGATTATAACAATTTTTTATTTTAAAGTAAATTCACTTTTAATTATAAATTGATATCCACAATATCGATCCCCACTTAATCATAAACCACTAACTCCCGGGTTTTTTTAATTTGTGCCTCTAGGGCACATGATAAGAAGGTAAAAAAGTACACATGGTCCACAGAAAAGTATAAAAAAATACTCAGGGACCTACAAATTTTATGGGTCCCTGCATACTTTTTTGTACTTTTCTGTGGGCCCCTTGTCTTCTTATCATGTGCCCTAAGGGCACAAGTTAGAAAACCCCATTTTTAATCGGTAGTAATCCATAATTTATGACTCTTTACGTGGAATTTTCTATACCAACCACTAGCATATTTGATTATATTAGAGTTTTTGTAGGCCAATTATGTCCTTTAAAGACAACTAAAGCTAAGCATGCATAATTGTAAAAAAATCACTGATCCTTAGGGGCTTAACAAACCATCAATCCATCACCCTCAAAAATGTTTATCAAGACAAACAACAACTTTAATTGTGACTGCTAGTTAAGTTATGTAGGGACTTCATTGCCCAAAAAGAATATCACTCAAGTCTAAATAATACAATTTGGTTAAAGACTTCTGTTATTGTTGATCAAGAATAATGTTTGGGTCCCTATATCTTTAGCAACTTTCAGTTGCTGAATAAGCATACAGTTGGTTAGATTGCTTAAGTCACGTATTTGGGGAACCATTTTTTTTTATGTAAAGTATATTATGGATAAAGTAGGTCGGGTCAAGTCGTGGACAGTTATCATTATTATTGTGTGACTTTTGTTTGTTAAAAAAATTTATTAAGTCATGTTTAATTAAAAGATGACTTAATACAGACAGTCTCAGTTTTATTACTTAATATTTTCAGTCATATTTCTTTATTAAGTCACAAACAAACAATTTTCACATGACTTAATCAATTTAGTTTTTTTCATATTAAGTCAATTAAGTCTTTATCAAACACCATCTTAAACTTGTATAAATTTAGCTGTAGTTGCTCATATGTGAAACTTGGTATAACCATCTGTGCATGGCTACATGCAGACTCTTTTTTTGCTTTCTATATAGGCCAATTTTTTTATATTGTATATGTTTTGTTGCTTGTTTATGAACATTATCAAACAACTGGGATTGTGAAGTTCATGATCTATCAAACTAGGTGCGTCAAAGAAAAGAATGAGAGTGAAATATAAAACTTTAGATGAAATTTTCTATGAAACAACATGAAAATAAGGGTCAGGGGACCATGGTCCAAATAAATATAGACTTGAGTTTAACCACCCAATCGAATTTGAACAGCCACAACATGTACCATGTTTTCTGTTGTCCAAACTTTTGAGCTGGGCCCAGATCAGATTCTTGGCTGGTTAGTGGAAATAAGCCCATGTGAACGCATTTTCAACTTTATTTTATGGATGTTCACAAACGAGTTGGAAAATAGCCCGCGTGTTGCGGCGGGGGCTAATATGTTACTGCAACACAAGTGTTTTCATAAAAATTCGCCAAGAAGAAACTATAAAATTTACCCAAGCGTAAGTTGAAATGATTATTTTAAAGTTATTAGATAGTTTTATGGCGTGTTTCGAAAGTTTTTTTTATTTCAAAAATATATATTAAACTTCAACATTTTTAATAAAATCGTACGTCTGTAAAAAACATTGCAAATATTGGGCTCGTTTTGTTCGCAATTCGAATATCTTTTCATTGGTATTTTTTTTTCTGAATAAATCGGTAGATATACGTTACACATTTGATAGATAAAGTTTGTTATATAAAAAAGCCGTAAATAACTAAAAGTTCAAGGTTGTTTTCGTAACATGTCGCAAAGTTGGAGGGAATATTTTGTAAATATTTTTTTTATTGATTGATTTTGGACGATGGGCCAAGTTTCTATAAAAAAATGGGTCAGACCACTCTTTTAGCCCAGCCAAAAGTGGCGTCGTTGGCACGACCTCGGGCCCCACGAATTCCGATTTCTGTTTGCGGCAGGGGCTAATATGTTACTGCAACATAAGTGTTTTCATAAAAATTCGCCAAGACGAAACTATCAAATTTACCCAAGCGTAAGCTGAAATTATTATTTTAAAGTTATTAGTTAGTTTAAGGGCGTATTTCGAAAGTTTTTTTTTCAAAAATACATACTAAACTTCAACGTTTTTTATAAAATCGTACGTACGTCAGAAGCATTGTAATATTTGGCTCATTTTGTTCGCAATTTGAATATCTTTTCATTGGTATTTTTTTCTGAATAAATCGGTATATATACGTTACAGATTTGATAAATAAAGTTTATTATATAAAAAGCCGTAAATAGCTAAAAGTTCAAGGTTGTTTTCGTAACATGTCGCAAAGTTGGAGGGAATATTTTGTAAATATTTTTATTTATTGATTGATTTTGGGCGATGGGCCAAGTTTCTATATAAAAAAAATGGGTCAGGCCACTCTTTTAGCCCAGCCAAAAACGACGTCGTTGGCACGAATTATAGTATATTGTTCAATAGGAAACCGAAATCAAAAACCAAAACCTAACTAAATAGAAAAAATTAAACCAAATTTGTCAAAGCCGAACCAAACCGAATTAAATATTTCAATTTTCGATTTATATTTTAGGGTAAATTACATCGGTGGTCCTTGAACTTAGGTCCAATTGTGAATTTCGTCCTCAGATAACGAGGGTTGAAGTCGTTAATCTTTAAAGTCGAGTTTTGGTGCCCGTTTGGTCCCTCGAGCCCCGTTATACGTAACGACAGTTACTTTAACTCCTATTTGATTTTTAAACAATGGGCATTTTTGTAATTTCAAATTTTCCATTATTTCACTGTTGGTTCATGACTCAGAAATCCGAACGGGAACTTTTACTGTTGATTTTTCTTTTGTCTTTTTCTACTTACACCATTGGTCTCTGAAGCGATTTTGTATTATAAATGATGGTTTGCAAGTAAAAAACACACACATAAGAAAATGGTTCATTGTTCGTGTGGTTTGCAAGCCATGATCAGAACATCGTGGACTAATCGAAATCTTGGTCGCCGTTTCTATGGTTGTCCTAGATTCGTAAGTATGATCAGTCTGAAAAATTTCTAACAAGTCATTTTGTTCGTTTATTTACACATATATCTTTCATATTTTCATAGTTCAACTTGTATCAACTTCCTCCGGTGGTTTGATCCACCAATGTGTCAAAGGTCTGTTCATATTATCCCTGGTTTGTTGAGGTCACGTAATGAGCTTGAAGAAATCCTTGCTATGGTTGAAGAAAAGCAACTAAAGTTGATGAAATATCTCATCATCAGTTGGGTTGTGTTTGGTTGTAAGTTTACTATACAATGTGAAGATTTAGGGTAGTTGCTTTTTAGTGAAAATTGGTCGAATATATATTAGCTTTTGGGTATATGTTCTTAGTAGGTAATGGGTTATGGTATTGTGAATGTATGTGGTTTTTTGTTGAATAATGGAATGAAAAGGTTGTATATCAATGTGTGTTTCTAGTCATGTTGTTCTGTTGTTGAATGTGTTAATTTGTTTGACAAATATAATCAATATTTAGTTTATTGTTGTTTGACTTATAAAGTCTACAAGAGTATATGTTAGATTGAATTGGGTTCACTGGTATGGTTTTGAAAAATCAAATAATCTGTATAACCTCCAATGCTAATAACATCTTTTTGCCAAAATAAGTAAAATAAGTCACCAACAACTTAAATAAGTCATAAACAAGTGAAATCATTCATGAACAAAACCACAAGTATACTAAACATGACCATTTGCCACCTAAGTGGACTTAGAAAATTGCCATCGAAGTGGACTTTTATGTTTGCCTGTGAAAGGACTTATATAGTTGCCACAAATGTGGACTTTGATGTTTGCCACTTATGTGGACTTGAATTACAAACATTCTACTCAAACATTTTGGTGTTTTAAATTATAAAAAAAACCATTCACTTGCACTAGCTACTACACTTGACTGTGTTGGTATACCATTATCCATTTCTCATCCATCTGCATTCCTTGTTTCATTCACTTACACTTGAGAATGAATTGAAGGTTGACTTGCATGTTGAGTGGGAGTTCTTTTTTATGGACTAAGTCTTTGTGTTTGCACTCTTCTCTTTGTCCATCTAGTAGAAGCTAAGCTTTGAATTCCAACACCAACACCTGCACGACCAGGTTGCCCACCAGCAGTGGACAACCCTATAACAAAACCAACACCTGAACCATATGCATTAGGCACTAGACCAACACCTGAACCACTTGAACCATCTTGACCAACAAAAAGTTCTGCTTGTTGTGCTTGCCTAGATGCACTGCCACTAGCTTCTGCATTGTTGCCACCTACATTACAAAAAAATCTTATAAACGGTTCCATGATATTAAAATCAAACAAACACTTAAAACTTGAAGCTCAAATAACTACATGTTTTTGACAACCATATGGCTAGCTCGGATGGCCACCAAGGGTAACATTGGGAAGGTTGTTATCATATGCGAGAGGTCTTGGGTTCGAGTCTCACCGTGGGGGTTCTCCTTCAGGAGCGAAAAAAATTACCATAAGGCGAAGGTTCGAGTCTTGCATGCTGCCCAATTGGATGACATTGTGAGCTAGAATCACTAACAACTAACTTGCCGTTTTTTTTAAAACTACATGTTGTTGACTTTCGACCTTGTCCTTTGCATGTTGCCTTATTGTGTCCAATGTTTCTACAAGTAATGGTTCTTCCTTTCTTGCTCAATTTATCATCTTTCACAAATGGTTCATCCTCAAGTTTGGACCTCTTTCTTTTCTTCTTTGGTCTGTCTATCTGGACATGATGATTTAGTGGCAAAAGTGTTGTTGGACATGTTGACTTCTCCTAGTAATTGGTTCAATTAATTGGTTCCACCTTGTGAGAGTATGTTTTTCTCCATGTAGTCAACCAATAACAAGGATTTACCCAAGCTTCTAGGGTGGTACCTCACATCCATTCAAAGCCATATTCCAACAAGCTGCAACAACATACTTATAAGGAATCTTTGTCAAGTCTCATTTCCTACATGAACATGTCCTAGCCACTATATCCACAACATACTGATCACCAAATGACCTTGAGACTTGATACCTAACTCCTCTATTCCATTGCACTTTCAACAAATGAGCATATTTCTTAATGGCTTCCATGATTCTAGTTGTAGTAGGGGTTAATGGGCAAGTACATTTGTTAATAACACTTTATACATTTACTATTCTCTTCATGCAATACTCTTTAATGCACTCGAAAAGTGTAATCACTGGCTAGTCCCTACCTCTAACTATTTTACCATTAAATACCTCACATATGTTGTTGAGCAATAGCATTGATAGACTCTTTCTAAAAGTCATAAATATGACATCATTAAACAATATACATGTCTATCTATTATATATTTTACACTAATAATGTCATTAAAGGTAGGGTAAATTACAATGTTCGTCCCTAAACTTAGGTCTTACCTGAAAAATGAGATTTTGTCCAATGTTTTGGTGGTATCTTGTTCAACCATTCATGTGCTTTAGGATCATCTTCTTAAGCTCCAACATACACTTTTTAAAGTCACTAAAAGTTGTAGCAAATGCATATCTCCACGACAAATCATTGTATGCTTGTTCACACCATCTCTGCTTTATATTTTCATGTATGTGTCTCAAGCAAATATGTGTTCTGCACTTGGGAACACATATTTAATGGCTGGAATTATATCCTGTATGAACCAATCCATTAATCAAATACGAATTCATATGATGTAGTAGTTAAGAATTCAACAAATGAAGCATAATACTAACCTTTTGTATATCGCTGATGAATGTGAAATTTGAATTGGGTTGTCGTCTATGTCATCACCCAAACACTGTAAGAACCAGCACCATGAACTCTTACTCTCAGCTTCATCCAAAGCATAGGCCAATAGGTAAATTCTATTATTTGAATCAAGTCCAACAACTGCCAATACTTGGCATGGGAATGACCCCTTAATGAAAGAACCATCTAATCCTAACAACTCTCTTCTGCAAACCCTACACCTCAGTTTTAATGCTTCCAAACAAACATATATTCTATTAAACACCCTAATAGGCAAAGAAGGATCTATATTCCTTTTAACTGTAATCTTGACTGTGGTATTAGGGTTTATAGACTGTAATTTAACAATATAGTCTCTAAGTATAGCATACTGCAAAGTGTAATCACCTTTAACCTCTCTTTCAGCTTTAGCTTTAGCTCTGAATGATTTGCTTATAGAAACCTGAAGCTCTAAGTCACGTTGGAGCTGGTCTCGAACTTCCTTAACTAGGATCTCTGGATTAACCCTGAATTGGTCAAAAATCTGCTCTGCCAAGAATTTATAAGTGTAGTATTTGATTTCCCTGGATTGAATGCATTTGTGTGTATCTGTGTGTGTCTTCACTACCAAATATTGTGTGTGTTTGTCTTTTCCCACATACAAGACCCAAGGGCAGAGATCCCCTTTGTCATGTGCATTAAAAGCAGAAGTACATGCTTGACTGTCATCATTGGTACCTACATTCTTCCTTTTTTTACTCTTAGTAGTTGGGCCACTTGATCCACTAGGCCCAACACTCATTGCTTGATTTGTGTTAGTTGGTCCACTACCTTTGACATTGTAATGACAGAGAATTTTCTCCCACATTTTTCTCTTACCCTGGTCTTGTCATTCTTCTACCGCTTCAACTCTCTTCTACTTTCTATGGAACGCAGGTAGACTCTGTCCTTAGCCTCTTTTTAACTACCAAATTTTTGCCTAGTGTAAAATGAGTACTTCTATCGACCACTAGCATTTATAACTCCTTTCATTTCTCTTCTTAATTCATTTAACCTTCTCCCCCTATAAGTACTTGTTTCATTGTCATAACCATTGTCACTATCAAAACCATCCAGATTCACCACCTTTATATCTTATCCTTCTAAAACATCCTTTGGGACTAGACTAGTTACACAAGTGTTGTCAAAAAGAACAGCCTTGCTAATACCAAACAAATGCACATCAATGTCAGGCTCTACTATTTCATTTCTTCATCCACCAATAAAACATCATCATCATCATCATCATCATCTTTACTTGCATCTTTAATAGACTTAACTTGATACTTAGTTTCATATGCACTATCATCCCGTCAACACCATAGTCGACTTGTTCACCATTAGTCTCTTCAACAGCTTCCTGACCATTACCCTGTGCAACATCTTCCTCACCAATACCATGTACAACATATTCCCCAGCACTACCATCTACAACTTCATCAACTCTAACTTGTTCTACAACGTGTTCCTCAATTCTACCAACATCAACTACTGGTTCTACATCAACATGTGTGTCTGATTCATTGACCACATGGTCATTGGGAACGTAAAACACGGGAACCTAACACACATGAAATTCTTCTTGTGTTTCAGTTTGGGGAATATTTAGGGCAAGAGTTATGTTTACATTTAAGTCCAAGTCATCAACTCCAAAGAATCATCATGACTTAAACCAGAACTGTCTATACCACTACATGCAACATCACCAAAACCTGTCTTTCCATCCAATTCCGTTCCTCAAATGATAATTTACTAACCACATCATCTATCACCTGATTAGAAGTTGGTTCCACTGAGATAAAACTCAGGTTTATGGCACTAAACTGTTACTGTATTTTTAGAAGAGCGTGGTCTTGTATGGCAAGTCCTTGTACACCACTCAACTGTGTATATGTGATGACAGACTCATCAGCAGGTGTACTAGAATCATGTTGAGGCATAGACCTAGGTGTAACAGAGTCACAAACAGAATCCTTAGCAGGTGTACTAGAATAATGGCATGTCAACAACAACATTTTATTAGATCTATATTCAACTGCCGCATTAGTACTAGGCTAATTAATATCTTCTATTGTTGCCCTAACCTATGGTGGTGGCCTTTGGTAAGAGTTTACAACTGTAAATCCATGTTTTATATACACCTCAAGCAACTTAAAACTCATAACAAGGGTAGCCAGACAACTGACATCCTCCTCACATGCCAATGGGTACAACCCTTCACCCAAACTACTTAATGGTCTTAGATAGTTATAAAACAGAGGCTTAAACTCACATGTATAACCTAACTATAGAACCATCCTTTTAAGCGCAATCACAATAAATAGATCGATATCCGCTATATCAAATATGTCGACATGACCATCGGCATATCGTTTGCCTGGATACTTGTGAAATATTCCACTGTCACACCCCTAAAATGTGTCACACCCCTGAAATATTCCACCTGAGCAAACATGCTTAAAAATGTCAACAATAATGTTGGTGAGTTCATAGGTTTAAGTAAACGTATTAAGTATGGAGCGTAAGATTTAGTAACATATGACTATTGTAACACATACAATATCACAAAAAGTGTCTACGACTGTACTAAGCTCATGACACCAAAGCTAAACATAGTATGTAGCAAATGAATGCCAAGTAAAGTACCCAAGTAGGTGTCCAACCCTAGACCACCTAGAATCTGACATGATATACATCCTTTTGATCGGTACCTCCTATACAAGTAAGAATCACCAAACCCGAACGGGGGCAATTAATCCTAATAGATCTATTTATAACATTCACGCTTACAACATGTAATTAACGGTTCATGATGGGGGCAATAGTGGGTTATTGGTACTTAGGCTAACCCATAAACATGTAAGAAAAGTACTTGCTTCCAAAGTAAAAACGAGCAATGTTTCTCACCCCAAGATTTATAAAGCATTCGTAAAAACGAGTAAAAGTAGGGCTATAACTCACCTTAAGCAAAGTGAAGATTCGGGAATATAATCAACGAACGAAGAACGAGCACGAAAGTCCTAAATGCGACCTAAGTAAATGATGCGCTTTAGGTGCAAGAAAATAATAGTGAAACGATGCATATGCGCTTTTTAGAAAGTTAATATCACTCGTACACGTTTGTTTTAGTTCTATAAATCAAAATAACATTTTCGTTAAGTTCACCATTTTTACCCGCTTTAATATATATTACGACTAGAAATAAGCCACAATCATATGTTTATATCCTAGTAATTAGTATGAAAATGGCGACTTTGTATAAAGTATGACTTTATTTATTAATAAAATCATAAAGTTTGAATCTTTTTACAAAATGCGTATGTATAACACATAAAGTTTGAATCTTTTTACATAAAATGTGCTTATAATTGATTATCAAGTATAAGTTTGGATTATATAAGAATACATGTTTTTATCAAGTAATAAAGGGGCTGTTTGTTTCGGCTTATGAAACATTAGCTCATTTGGGCTTATATTTCATAAGCCCTAATTTTTCGGCTTATTTTGAGACTTGTGGGCTTAATTTAAGTTTATTATGACATGATAAACTTATATAAGCTCATAAGTCTTAAAATAATCTAGAAAATTAGGGCTTATGAAATATAAGTTGAAATCAAATTTGATTTGGGCTTATATTACATGAGCCCCAATTTTCTCGCTTATTTTGAGACTTGTGGGCTTATATAAGTTTATTATATCATAATAAACGTATATAAGCCCCTAAGTCTCAAAATAAGCTAACAATTTGGGGTTTATGAAATATAAGCCCAAGTGGGCTTATGTTTCATAAACCGAAACAAACACCCTCTAAGTATAAAGTTTGCACCTTTATATGAAAATACTAGTTTTTATCAAGTAATAAGTATAAAGTTTGATGCTTTATATAAAAATATAAGTTTTTATCAAGTTTTAAGTATAAAGTTTGATACTTTATGTCCAAATGTATGTTTTAACCAATAACAAGCGTAAAGTTAGAAGCTTTATGTCAAAATACTAGTTTTATCGAGTTATAAGCATAAAGTTTAAAGCTTTACAACAAATTATGAGTTTTTTTATTGAATAATGAACATAAAGGTAGGATTTTTATGAAAATAGACATGTTTTTATGTATAGATTAGTTTAAAGAACTTGTACGGTGATGTGTTTATGCATAAAAATGATATAGTTAATGATGTTTATGAAGAAAAAGAAGGAAAATAAGGTTACCTAAAAATTAGGAAACCGAAGACGTAAAAATCACCGAAATTACCTGATAAATAATACCCGAATCAACAAACTAATAACCCGGATGAACCAAACACCAAACCACCAACGTAAACATGAACCCAAATCGATGATTAAAGAACTAAACACTCTTGGTGGTGTTGGTGTGTGCGTCGAACCCCAAGAGAGAGAGAGAGAGTGAGAGAAGAATTTTGCAAGAGTTTTGATAAGATGATGAATATTTTGATAAATGAAATGAAATATGGAAGGGTATTTATAGGAAATACAAAACTTGGAGACAAATGTGATGCTGTGGAGCCAAAGCAAACTTGGAGCCAAAGTTTGGCTCCTATGGAATTTTTGTATGAAGTGAGCCACAAGAGGGAAGAAATGGCTCAATTTGGAATGACTAAGATACCATTAATGATTTCATTTGATAGTCTTCTAGAAGGATTATGCACATGCATGATTATTTATAGATAACGTACGGTTTTAACGAAACCCGTAAAATATTAAATTACTATACGTAAAATATATCTAAAAAATCATGATACAAAAATTATAAGTAGACTGGACTCAGTCTAAAGTCGGAACACATCCAACAAATAATTATCAATGCGGTGGATAACCTCCCGGTTATACGGTAAATTGTTCATGAAACGTAAAAAGTGAAAAAGTCAAGGGTAAATAGTGAAAATATTATTTTGAAAAATTACCGGTTGTTATAGTCTTTCCCCGTTAGAAGAGCTTCATCCTGAAGCTCGGCGTGTTGTATTGGGTTGCGGGTTGTCACGAAATAAGTGAGGGTATTTTTTTCGAAACTGATCTTCGCATTCCTAGGTGAATTCAGGACCTCGCCTGGAATTCCACCTAACCTTGACGATCAGGATACGACTTTGTTTCAATTGTTTGACCTCTCGGTCCATAATCTCAATCGGTTCCTCGATAAAATGAAGCTTGTCATTGATTTGAAACTCATCTAGTGGAATGACAAGTGTTTCATCCGATAAACACTTCTTCAGGTTTGACACATGCAACGTGCTATGAACCTTACTTAGTTTTTGTGGAAGTTCGAGTCTATGAGCAACAATTCCTACCTTAGTTAGAATCTTAAAAGGTCCAATGTATCTGGGGTTCAACTTTCCCTGTTTGCCAAAATGTATCACTCCTTTCCAAGGCGATACCTTCAACATGACCTAAATTCTAAGGGTTTACGCCTCACATCGGCGTAACTCAGAATAATTTTCTCAGTGGTTTCATGAACGATCTCTGGACCAGTGAGTTGGCTATCTCCATGTTAGAAATACAAAAAAGTCTCGGTTACTTCTAATATATTAAGTCATAGCTCGTAGTAAACGTTTTATCAAGTTAAGAAAGGAAACGAGCGACCCATGGATCACACGCCCCAACCATGGTTGTAAGAAGTATATAAACCATCTTCTTCCATGGAAAGGGTGTTGATTTTCATTTAATCTAATACATTTCACTTGTTTCTCTCTCTAGAAAACCTTCCTACTCACTTTCTCTCTCTAGTTCTTGTTCTATCTGATTCTATCATTTAGTGTTGTGTGAATTGATATTCTACAATTGGTATCATACGCCATGGGGTGATTACATGTAGTTTGTGTGCGTTTAATCTTTGAAAACTTGTGTTCTAAAGGATATATACTCGAAAATTTAAGAAACAAAGATTTTGATGTTAAAAATGTTAAAGTTCGTGTTTTTATACTAGATATAGCCTAAAATAGTTAGTTTTGCAAAAAATTTCAAGAAAAAACGTCAAAATTTATGTTATTAGGTGGTTTTGTGTTTTTTTACTCGTAATAGCGATTTGGGTGACCTGCGATTTGACCAAGCAAACCTGCGGTTTGGCTATTAAATTCTACGATTTGAGCTATTTTGAACTTGCACTTTGGCCTCATGGGTGGCGTCCAATGGGGGGTTTGGGCTTGGTTTATAATTTTTGTTTGTTAAGTTTTGTTGAGATATTTTTAGTGTAAGTAAATAAAATGTATAGTATACTTAAGTTTGTAACATTTTTAACAAGGATTTCGGCTAAGACGTGAGAAAAGTCAAAAAATACAAAAATAAAAATAATTATGCTTCCGAAGCGAAAATATGAAATTATCGATATCTTGAACACTAAAAACGGATAAAATCCAAATCACTATTCATAAATAGATAAAAACGACGATTTTTGATAATCGGCTAAAATTAAATTCTATAAAAATTAAAAATAGAATTAAAGCTCAGTTAAAATTTTGACCTTAAATTCGGGTTGTTAAATCCTCCTACCCTTAAAGGAGCACCGTCCCGGTGCTCATATCGCCTTAATCGCCCTACGGTTTACTTGTGAAGAGGTGAGGATATACACAGGTCCTTATCGAGGTTTCCAACAAAATTTAATGAACAAAAGTTAAAGCATCAAATATATGCAACGTGCATGAGTGCATGGATCAAACGTCATGGGAATCTTTAAAAGGAAGGATAAAATACATGACTCGAAGAAAAAGCTAGTGGAAACGAAGAATTTAACCAGTCGTCAATTCTCGAGAGCGGTTAAGGGTTCATTACTATCAGCTTATCATTCTCGAATGGATTCACACGTTCTCACATTCTGGTCACACGACCTCGGGCGCACTTGAAAATTTTTCAAAGCGATGATCAATTCAAAAATCAACGGTGATCACACTGATCAAATCAGAACACATATTGTCCAACAGGTCTCGTTAAAAGAGATCGCGCCATTATAAAAATTGCTTGTAGTGTACATGACTCCATCGAAAGCGCTACGACATTAATCAAAATGAGGTACTTATCATTAAGCACATATAATCACACAACGACATGCTTGCTAAATAGTCAAGCCATTGTTAACAATAAATTCCGGCTAAGTCCAACCCAAGAAAAGTTTCTAAAGTTACAGGATGTTCATGGGCCTGATAGCCATGGATGCATATCTAAAAATATTTTTAACATTGTAGGGTGTTCACACGCAGATCCATACCCAAAAAGATATTTTCAACATCACAAGGTGCTCACGGGCTTTATAGCCATGGATACATACAAAAAAAAGATTTTTAACATCACAGGGTGCTCATGGGCTTTATAGCCATGAATCCATACATTATCAAATGGTCAAGTTTCCTTATATTATCAAACTCTGTGCATTCTTCACGGTGCCCCAAGCACGATCGTCACCGGCTTGACTGCCACCCGCGGGGACCACTTCGAGCTAGCACACCAACGCGACCGCTCCATGTGTCCTTAAATCATCTCGACTTATTTAGCGAGCACCATAATACGGGTAGGCGTACCCAGCCGATCCGACGTCATATAATAATGACGCCTCGAGCTCTCACATATGTACGACCACTCGACTAGAAATCACATAACACATAAACACATAGCAAGCAAAAATCTTGCACATAATTTTCAACTATGGCGCTCCGCCGTTGATCATCGAAGATCAAGGGGGAGAGTCAAGCATAAGGACTCCTCAACTGAATAAACGGAGACGGCAAACGGGATTGTCTTTTATCTACCACCACGAAGTCGGCAAAATCCAAGTATCCATCGCGTATCATTTTATTCCCTACGGAAAATGATGACGGATGACATCAGTATGATCCATTAAGATCCGACCATTGTGCTTGGCTCTCGTGCCAAGGGCTCTCCTTGTTTGAGCCATCCTCGTATGACTCTACGTTGGTATTCGAGTCTGAAGGCAGAATAGGAACAAACCGAACACCTCGAATTCATAACTCGAGCTTGTGTAGGATTCATCCGTAACATTAGATGACCGAACATATACGTTTCGGGGGTAGAAGTCTTATTTACGATTACGGTTTTATTCAACAAGGATGATTCACAGTTTGACGTAGAAGAAACTTTCCTCTACGGACGTCGTTCGACATATCAGAAAAATGAAAGAAAGACGATGTAAGATACATTTGATGTGGGAGAAGTCTTTTTTACGGTTATCGATTGGTAAAACCGGAGTGATTTTCGTTTTGTCGTATGATGATTTCCTTCACAATTATCGATCATTGTAACAAGAGAAAGCACAGTAATATGCATTTGATGTAGGGGAAGTCTTTTTCATTAGCTTCGAAGTTACTCGAACTCGACTTTCATCTACTTTGGCAGTCTTCTGACCTCGTTGAAATTCCTTATCAGTGTCTGTATCAGGTTTCTTTGTATTTCATCACCAACATTGTGATTTAGATGGGATTTCACATGTTACACGTGACACTCAAAAATACTTTTCAGAATTATTCGGTCAATGTGACTTTCTAAGTCAACACTATCTGAAAGAAAAGATTTCAAGGAACGCAAGAAAATTCGGACTTGTTCTTACAAAATCGAATCAAATAGGATTACTTGCATAAAGATCCACTATTTAGAAGCGTTCTCACCCAAACATTTATCCAAAACCACTAGTTTAAAGGCGACGATTAATCCGACATAGCGTGGCTCTTCCTGAATTATGCATAGTTAACTAGGCTATGCATAATTGAGGACCAAGCGACGATACATCCGTCCTCGTCAAAAAGAAAACTTTTCGATTATTACATACCATATATGATGATGAAAGTTTTTGACCTATCCTTGAAAATAAGTAAATCATTTGACATAAAAATGGGAATTTTTTTACCTCCATTTCGAGAAACACGTCAACTATTGTTCATTTATTTTTGGGAAACACATTTTTGCTTTGTCTTCTTGTGAAAATCGACGCAATTTGGCATTTGGTTTGATAAAACATTTCATAAATTATTGTATATTTTTGGAATAAATGGTTCATAAAGTGACATTAAGGTGGTTTGGGATTAAGGATCATAGCAAGTACAAGAAGTATGTCAAGAATCAATGCAATCAAATGAGGTAAACGGGTGATATATTCGCTAACTAGAATTGTCCACACTAGGAGTCAAGATACTCCTAAGATACGACAAGTGTCTCGAGGTAACAACAACCTCTACCTATATATCATGAAATGAACAACAAGCACCATCACGAGTGCTAAAGTAATAACGATCATAATCTCTGTAATAAAGCCAGTGGTAGTACACACGCTCCCTAACCATACATCTAATATCCAGAAGGTTATCTCCATTGTTTCACGTTACAAGTACATTCCACCAAACTTGTTTCCAATAACAAGAAAAGAATAAAAACTCACACTTATAATAAAGTGTAACGTGATGCGAGTAAGATAGATACATATTTACATATATCGGCATGTGGTAATATCCTTATGCTTAAGAATCCATGATTGAGAACCACAAAGAAAGCTACATCTAATATTTCGCCGGGTTTTTCTAGTTACTTGGCGACGCCTAAAAAATTATCAAATGACCATTTACGTAGCCCATCCTCCATTCCTAGACCCTTATATGTATATACAAGCTAATGCATTTTCCCAATAATTATTAATGTGTCTAACCATTTTACATAAATTCACCAATGCTACATGATCCAAACGGGGTCTGCTAGAACCTTGCCAAAGTTTAGCATGAGCAGACCCACTTGGACCTCACAGTAAATTATAAAAAAATTACAATAGTTCACACAACATATGGACATGCTACAGTTAAAATTTCATAGAAAAATACTATGTTTTGACCCGCCCGCTCACTGCATCTTTACAGTCCAGATTCTGGGACAAATTTCCAGTTTTGACAACCCATTTTGTAAACTCATTTTCCACCATTTATGCACACTGAAAATCTATGAGACCACTTTCTTTGGAAAGTAGACTCGCCGAACTTAGTTTTAGAATCAAGAAATTCCATAAAATCTTCTAAAATGATCAAGTTATGATGCTCGGAAGTTGGACTAAAATTCGGCCTAAAAATGACAAGTGCAGAATTTGACAATTTAGATTTCCGAACTTCATATGACCATAACTTATTCGTTTTTAGGAGTTAGAACTCGGTTTTTATATCGAAACGTTCATTTTTACGACCTCTAACATACATAATATACAAACAAAATCACAGATTATATACCTCGTTAATTTCCGAATCTTAGCCCAACTTTTCTGACCTAAATAAGGGATTTATACTCCCATCAAAATCGCTAAATAATTTCGCATCAAAGTGCACTTACCTCACATGCTCCAACTAACCTATCACTTCCTATGATGAAAGTCACGGTTACACTCCGACAATAGCACACAGAGTCACACTGCTCACTACCTACTAACCTTCAACGCTTCTGGTCGGTGGCAAAATCTCAAAAAAAAAATAGTTGTCACATGGTACTATTCTTATCTAGCACGACTCGTAAAAGAAAAAAAGTCACTATATCTCATCTCACTACTCTATCATATGTCAATAACATTTAATAGACTCCTCTTCACGATCTACTTAAATAGTCACATTCACTCTTAATACTCGGAAACTACTTTTTCCCTACAATCAACTACACTATCTTATAAACTAATATGAACATCACTCACCGTTCACCCTGCACCTACAGTCTATGGGTATAAAGACTATACAAAAATCACTTTCACCACGTACTTTGCTAAACTGATTCACTGTTGAACACTAGAAAATAATAACGTAAAAGAACACTCTTTGCCACATTTTCACATAAGCAACTCTCAGATTCAGACTTCACGAGCGACATAAGATAAGCACTAACTCAATAACTCACAACCTTACCTACCTAACTAGTGCTCCACCTACTATCACCTCACTTAGACTTACACACTATCTTAGCTACCAATTTCACTTACTGACCCTAAACAATATCACACTATCACTCTAAGGTAAAAATCACACACCTAAACATCACATCGCTGACTTCTAATCACCAAATTTTTCCAGCCACTCAAAACCATAACATATAACATAATCCATCGGATTCCTAAACATAAATATAACACATTGCAAATATATACATAATCAAATCAACAAAAAATTTAATACAAAACTCACAAAGTAAAAAAAGTGTTCTTTGTTTACAAGGAATTACTGGCTACATTTTAATATCTAAACGAATCGTAAAATAAACTTAATCTATATTGTAAAATCAAAAATAAGTTTTACCAATTCTCCGGACGCTTGAAATACGTGTCCAATTTTTGCTCAAAGACCGCGTATTACGAAACGCGCCAAAAGTTTATTTTTGACCCAAAAATCAACTCATATCAAGTTTAAACCCACCTATACACGATATTCAAATCGTTTAATTTTCCCAACAACGCTTTCGCAAGTTCTCGACGGATTTCATCACAAGCATTTTTATCAATAAAACGAAATTAAATCGCGAAACACAACGTTATACTATGATAAAAAAATTACTCACAATGTTATACCAAGCAAGAATCGGAGAAGAAAATAGTTTCGCCTTGTCCTATTGTTCTTTACTCTTTTGTTCCTTAGTTTCGGTTCAAACCAGAAACAACCAAACCGAAACACAAAACCAAAAATCAAACCAAGCCTCGAATCAATATAATATCGTAATGTGAATAAATAATATATATAGATATATATAATATCAATATATATATATATATATATATATAATATGATATAGTAATATATATATTATATCTAATATAAATTCTATAATATTGATATATAACTAAATTTATATTACACATATACGAAATTAATCATATCTATCATAATGGCGACACCATTACATAATATCAATATACAAGACTCCAATGTCCGCGAGTAGCTATGATCAAAAGGAATAAATTGATATTAAATATATAAATTATATAATATGTATATATAATATATATTATATACATATATATATATATATATATATATAATATATATACAGTAATATAAATATATATATAAATATATAATCATGTTCGATGTAGACTGAATATCGTAACATATAATTACTATTTAAACCACAAACGCTTTGGTATAATAGTATACAATCAAATGCCTAGCACAAAGCACATAAAGGACCAGGAAGGATTGTGCGCCTGCGGAAATCAACACAACTAAGGAGCATAATCGGTGAACAGACTCTGTATTTTTTTCAAAAACGGTCATAATCTGGGTTTTGAAAAAAAACAACCTAGTTCGCTATGACTCGTGCTCTGGTACCAATCTTTAACACCACCAAAATTTAGACAAATCACTCGGGAATATATATTGGGGGTGCTTTACTTCAATAATACTAGCTCACGAGTCACTGTAAAACTACTTATAAAAGAAATAATTTACTAACAGAAATTACATCAATTTTATTAAACAGATCATGAAGTTACAAGGTCCCAATTAAACTTTAATGAAACCTCGTTTCTAAATAAGCCACAACGGGACTTAAGTTATCTTGAAAAACATTTTATCGTGTGTACAAAGTTCACCAAGTCCACGTCCTTCGATATCTACGCTCCGTCCCATCCAAGCTAGCAAGCATATACCTGAGATAAACATGCTAAAACGTCAACTAAATGTTGAGTGAATCTATAGAGTTTATAACAATCATTTTGAACACAAGCATAGCAAAACATTTAGTTCATATAACAATCACAACGATGCTATAACGTCCACGAACCTAACCTTAACCAATGTGCCCCAAACCCGAGTCATAGTGTTACACAACTCCCAATACTAAAAACAATATGTCGTCCGTAATGCCCTCCGAGGAACACACTCCAGAGAGGAATCTGTTAGGCCCAAAATAGAATCTAATATTATTGCATCAATGCGTAATCACAACGGAATCGATGACTAACGGTCCATGAAGGAAGGGCCACAACATACCACTCATAGCAACGTTCACATAATAAAATCATATGTGTTCGATTTTCTAAAACAAGCATGTATCTCCCTCACGGGTTTTCAAAACATAAAAAGATTTAAATGTGAGGCTATGAACTCACCTTAGGTAGAAGTATTGGATAAGAGATTCAACAACGAACAAACAATGGCGATCACATCTCAACCACGACCTGTAATATAGTGGTCCGTGATTAGAAGAAATAAAGATCGAGGAGGAAAATGCATAAATTGCATAAATAATATATATATATTTACTACACACATAAATATATAATTACATACTATGGAATCCACATGCGCGCCTTAAGTTTCCATTGATTAAGTCACTTTATTTAACATTACAACGCTCGACCTTATATTTACGCCACTTTCTGAAAAATTTCTATTTTTAGAAAGTTTCTATTTTAGGAAAGTTTCTATTTTAGGAAAGTTTATATTTTTAGAAAGTTTCTAATTCTGGAAAGTTCGGATCTTCGAAGGTACTAACAATGTTTAATAAAATGTTTAAGTTTCCCGATAAACCCCGACGAACCAATAACTCATATACTTGCCCTTATTTTTCCTTGTTATGCTTATATATATAAAGTTTCCATTAATAGACTTACTATTTTTAGACGCGACCGAAACATACACAAATATATATATATATATATATATATATAAACTAATACTATATAAATATTATATATATATAGTATAAAGAATATATATAGTATTATATATATATATATATATATAGGGGACCGTTCTTTGCAGAACCATATTTTTTTACAGAACTTACAGAACCATCTTTTGACCAATAAGAATTTAGTATTATAAAATGTTTTTATTTAATTCAAAAGGGCATAATAGTAAAATAATAATTTTCATTTTTTAAATTTTAATTTATTAATAAAAAACGATTTTTAAGCCTTAGAATTTTAAAAATTATTATTTTTTTAATTTTTGTTACATGCATGTTCTCGAAAAAAAAAACAGGTGCATATGTGTTTTTTTTAATATTGTAATTTTGCATATATTTTTATGGGCTTACAAATTGTTTAACAACGTCAAGACTTATTTTCTATCAAATATAATTGCATATATTTGCTTGTTAGCATATTTTTAAATTCTAGATATTTATAACTAAAAAACATAAACATATAAATGTAGTAAACCTCCCCCGCACCCTTCCCGCTAAATTTATAAACATAGACCAAAAACTAAATGGTATACAAAAAAATTAATATAAAATAAAATATAATTCAAATACAAATGTATCTTGTTAAACATAAACGTGCACGTCATCAAAAACATGTGCGCACTCTTCCAAGAACATATGCGCACGCTTCACTTTCTCATCAAATTCGTTAGAATATACGAGTACCCTCCCAAAACATATGTGCACACTATGTTTTCTCGTCAAATTCATTAGAACATGTGTGCACGCCTTCCAAAACATGTATGTTTGCGTTGAACGCATAAACTTCATAATTACAGCACCAAAACACAATCCCTGTTTTTAACAATAACTAAACATTAGATACTGTTATTCATATTATTGATAAAAATTAAATAGCTATGCTAAATTTGACTACTTAACGCCATGTTATGTTATCTTTGACTGCTTAAAACACAAACTCTCACACTCATGACTCAACCCAAGAGCACCCCAATAAAGAATTTACACATACACATAAATACTGAACAAAATCGGAAAGCATTACCACTGTTGGGACGCATGAAATATTTTTGCAAGAAACTAGAATCCATAAATCCACTTTTCTAACACTAGACAAAAGCAACCGACTGTTTTACATTACTTTTAATCCAAAACCCACTTTTAATACATTTCAATCCATGACCAGTTACCATTAATATTGTTTATTCAAAATAAAAACATAACCCACTGTCTTTTTTCAATTTACACAAAATCAACACTCAATTTGTACAGCTCACTCACCTTTTTACATTCACCCAAATCCGTATCAATTATCATTCTCAGTGATTCAAAATCGAATTAAATATAAAAACCATTTATGATCCAACTTATTTTTTTTTACTGTAAATCGATTTAGAAAATAAAACCGATTAAAAAATCGAAAACAATTTTAATTTGAAACAAAGAATCAAAGAAAGATTTTGATATGTCAATTAAGACACGTAGCATTAAAAATCAATAAAAAACAAAATCGATTGTCATCTACACACAAAAAACAAAATCGTTAACACTTACGAATTTTGGTAGATCATCGGATTCATAACCATCGATCAAAAAGTGTTATACGTTCCTCATAGATTGTGATTTTTTATTTTCTAGGTGGAGAATAATTGATCTAAGAAGGCAGGTTTTTGTGTGACGGTTTAAATTAGTTTGTGAGGAGGACTAGGATAAGTGAGGATAATCTAACACTTGTTTAGGGTTAGAACATGAAATACCTCTGTTGCTTTTTCAGTCCTTTTATGTAACTAAAAAAATATACCTATCTTTTTCTAATTACACATTGGCACTTTAAATCATAACTTTGATCAAATCTCATCTAATGAATATATCATAATAATTAGTTTATGTAGTTCTTGTACAAAAAATTAGTTCTGCAAAGAAAATGCGAATGCAAGTTATATATATATCTTAAAAATTATATATATATATATATATATATATATATATAAATATATATATATATATATATATATGTATATGTATATGTATATGTATATATATTTTAATAAATTTTTTAACATATATACAATAGCACAACAAATAGACTCTAAAACGCTCAAACTATAATTTTTTACCAAAAATCAGCAACTCACGCCATCTTTTCTAAGTTTGACTTTTACAATAAATTTGTAAATTCTGACCCTTCCAAAACGACCCACTAAACTACATTTTCACGACCCGGACTCTAAAGCACTTTGATGTAAAACGACGTTCCGGACAACTTTTTAGTTTTAGCCGAGACCCGAATCCCAACAGAAAATGACCAAAGTACCCTTGCAAATTTCTGCAGGATTTTATTATAAAAATGCAGAATTGAGTTTCGGTTTTTGACCCGCCATAAGGCATTTTTAAACTTAGATCGCCTCGCGGAAAGGTAAAACGACATTTTGAACAGCTTTCTAGTTTTATCTGAGACCCAAACTCGACAGAAATGGACGAAAACGCCGTTGCATCAGATCTGATGCAATTTTAAATAAAAAAACGCAGATTTGTTCTAGCTTTTAGACCCATCATTACTCGATTTTAGACTCGGTCGTCCTCGCGGAGAAGTAAAATGGCCTTCCGAACAACTTTCATGTTTCGACCGAAGGCCGAAACGGACTCGAAAATGAGGAAAATGCCCTCATAAAAGTTTGACAGCAACCACCATTACCCCAAAAAGCTGAGTTTTTAACAATAATTTTTCTATTTTCAATTTGCCGTAAAAACTTTGTTTTTAGGAGTTACGGGACGATCCTTATATGGAAACGATCGTCAAAACAAGCTCTATCAATATTTTTAATCAAATTTTAACTTTAACATTTTTATGACATTCAAAAGGGCGATTAAACTTTCAGCATTTTCTAACCCGATTCAAAACTCAACCAAACGCTATTTTTACCACATCACAACTTCACAAATACGCCTAACTAACCTATCTCCATCCACTAACGTCTCAAACCAATCAAAATCACCTCAACATCAATTTAATACTAAAACACATGGATTCCAAAATATATAAAAATACAAATGCATGCATGTTCATATGAAAATAACAATCAAAGAGGGTTTTAGAGAGCTCACAACACTAGTATATGCAAGAAAATGATCAACACAAAATTTCTCTTTGTTCCCCTGTGTTAACTGGATCTAAACACAACCCAAATAACCAAATCCTTGATCTTCAAATAACCCAAATTTTGTAAGAACCTTAGTCTACAACCCCTAAGCTTATTTTTCCACCAAAAACTTCAAGAACTAGTAGAAATCAAGATTTTAATAAATCTTTTGCATGGTGATTTTTCTTATAGGATTGATAAAGGTTAATGCAGGATTAATGTGGTTGATTGTAGGAGTGTATAGTAGTGATTGGGAGTAGAAAAGAAATTTTTTATGGTGGTGTTTGTGTTGTTGATGGCACGGCAGAAACAAAAGAAGAGAAACAAGAAAGAATTTTTTTTAATATCTATAAGTGTTTATTAACTGTTAGGTAGAATGGGGTTTATAAATAACCTGGACATGCAAATCTGTCAAATCCATTTCCTGGTAAGTAAATTGTGTGTTGGAGTAGGGTTGGGCCTCATGGGTGGCGTCCAATGGGGGGTTTGGGCTTGGTTTATAATTTTTTTTTGTTAAGTTTTGTTGTGATATTTTTAGTGTAAGTAAATAAAATGTATAGTATACTTAAGTTTGTAACATTTTTAACAAGGATTTCGGCTAAGACGAAAGTCAAAAAATATAGAATTAAAAATAATTATGCTTCCAATGCGAAAATATGAAATTATCGATATCTTGAACACTAAAAACGGATAAAATCCAAATCACTATTTATAAATAGCTAAAAACGATGATTTTTGATAATCGGCTAAAATTAAATTCTATAAAAATTAAAAATAGAATTAAAGCTCGGTTAAAATTTTGACCTTAAATTCGGGTTGTTAAAGATTGCGTGCAAGTCATGTGAAGAACTTAAATCGGAGAAAGCTAAACTTTAGGAAACTCAAGTTAAATTTGTTAAATTTGATAAAAGAGCTAATTCACTAGGAGAAATGTTAAATAATCAAAAGTCACCTAGTTGTAAAATAGGTTTAGGATTTTATAGTAGTAAAGCGTCAACAAGCGAAACTAAAACCATGAGTTTCGTTGGATCGTCCGCAAAAAAAGCGATGGACGGATCCACCATAAAGGTGCACGGATCCACCTTACCTGGATTCGTAAGTCGCACCAATGGCGAAAAAGGGACAGAACATGTTTTTAGTCCACCTATGTCTTTTAGATCAGATTTTATTATTACTAGGAAGAAACTAATACATAATAGCATTGATGAGTCAAAGAAACCGTCTTTAAAACCATCACTTAAAAGCAGTATAGGTTATGTGAAAACCGAGTCTAGATCAAAAACACATCCGCCTTGGAAAAATATCTATTCTCAACCAAGACACAACACACCTCAACCTAGAGGAAACTCTAGAGAACCAATACATCAAAACTTCCATCCTATGAATTGGAACAACCATCAAAGCCAAGGCTTTGTACATATGGGAAATTGTATCCCATTTCAATATCCTAATCAATTGCAACAAATGAAAGGGATGCACAACACTAACTTTTCGGACCCATGAGATATTGGGGACCAAACGCTTGAATTTGTTTTTATTGAAATAGGTATGCTTGAGAACATGCTTGAAACCGAATGAGTGGATCAAAGATAGTGGTTGCTCCAAACATATGACCGGTAACAAGAGTTTATTCTCTACCTACAAAGCATACGACGGAGGTAATGTTGTTTTTGGAAGTAACTTAAAAGGAAAGATCATAGGCAAATGTACGATCTCTAATGACTCTATTACTATATATAATGTAGAACACGTAGATAACTTAGCATTTAACTTACTTAGTGTTGGTTAAATTTGTGACAATAAGTGTCAAGTCTTATTCACGGAAGAAGGTAGTGAAATAATTAAAGATTGTAAAATCATAGGAAACGAGATTAGGAAAAATGGTTTATACGTAATGAAATTAGGAAATAAGTCTCAAGACAAATTATGTCTCGCCACGGTAGTGGATAACTCTACCTTATGGCATAGAAGACTTGGTCACGCAAATATGCGTTTAATTCAATCGTTGTCATCTAAAGAATTAGTTAGAAACTTACCTAAGCTAAAATATGATAAACATTTTTGTGATGCTTGCAAAATTAGGAAGCAAGCTCATGCAAGTCATAAAGCTAAAAATATGGTTTCTACTAAAAGATGTTTAGAATTATTACATATGGACTTATTTGGTCCATCGGCAATTAAAAGCTATGGAGGTAATTTATACACCTTAGTTGTAGTAGATGATTATTCTAGGTATACATGGACTAGATTTCTAAAGACTAAAAATGAAGCTTTTGAGAAATTTGAAATATTAAGTAGGAAAATTCAAAACCAACTAGGTAGTTCTATAATAGCTATTAGAACGGATCATGGTTAGGAATTTGATAATGAAGTATAATTCAGAGCTTATTGTGATGTACAAGGCATTACTCATAACTTCTTGGCTCCACGTACTCCACAATCAAATGGGGTAGTAGAAAGAAAGAATAAGACCTTACAAGAGATGTCTAGGACTATGCTTAGCGAACAAACTATTCCACAAAAGTTTTGGTGTAATGCCGTTGATACGTCAACTTACATACTAAATAGAATATTAATTCGGCCAATACTAGGAAAAACCCCTTATGAAATATTTATAGGTAGGAAACCCTCTTTAGAATATTTTAAAGTATTTGGAAGCAAGTGCTTTATTTTGAATACTAAAGACTATCTAACCAAAATTGACCCAAAGTCATACGAAGGTGTTTTTCTAGGGTATTCTCAAAATAATAAAGCTTATGTAGTATTAAATAAACATACAATAAAAGTTGAAGAATCACTCAACGTGATATTTGATGAAAGTCCTCCTCCTACCAAATTATCACCATTGGTTGATGATGATGTTGGTGAACAAGAAGCCATTAAAAGGAATATCAAAGTAGTAAATAATAATAATGAAGAATATGAGTCGATAGAAGTTGACAAAATCGTGAACATTAAGGAGTCCAAGAATCATCCACTAGATCAAGTCATAGGAAATCTTAATCAAAGAACCTTAAGGTCTCAAGCCCAAAATCATAGTAATTTCTTTTGTTTTATATCTACAATAGAACCCAAATATGTCAAAGAGGCATTAAAAGATAAAACTTGGGTTGTAGCTATGCAAGAAGAACTAAATCAATTTATAGCTAATGATGTTTGGGAATTAGTGCCTTTACCCATAAGTCAATCGGTCATAGGAACGAAATGGGTCTTTAGAAATAAATTAAATGAAAATGGTATAATATCTAGAAATAAGGCTAGATTAGTAGCACAAGGATATAATCAACAAGAAGGTATAGATTATGATGAAACATATGCTCTGGTAGCTAGATTAGAGTCTATTAGAATACTTCTTGCTATTGCTTGTGCAAATAATTTTAAATTATATCAAATGGATGTAAAAAGTGCTTTTCTAAATAGTTTTATAAACAAAGAGGTTTATGTTGCTCAACCTTCGGGGTTCATTGATTTTCAAAAACCAAACTATGTTTATAAACTTAAGAAAGCTTTGTATGGTCTTACGCAAGCTCCTAAAGCTTGGTATGATAGACTAAAAGCATTTTTGATAAAATACGAGTATTCAATGGGAATGGTTGATAACACATTATTTACTAAGAAATCAAAGTCATATCTTATCATTGTTCAAATATATGTCGACGACATTATATTTGGTTCTACGAGTCAAAACTTGTGTGATGATTTTGTGAAAATCATGCACGACGAGTTTGAGATGAGTATGATGGGGGAGTTGAACTTCTTCTTGGGTCTTCAAATCAAACAAATAGAAGACGGAATATTCTTTAATCAATCCAAGTACATTAAGGAGATGTTAAAGAAGTTCGGGTTGGAAGATTCCAAACCAACCAAGACGCCAATGTCAAAGGAGATCAAGCTCACTAAGGACGATGAATCCGACTCTGTAGATAGCTTTAAATATCGAGGTATGATTGGTAGTTTACTTTATTTAACTGCAAGTAGGCCCGATATTATGTTTAGTGTTTGCTTATGTGCTCGTTTCCAAGAAAATTTCTAAGAAAATCCTAAGACTATCCATTTAGAAGTCGTTAAGCATATGTTTAGGTATATTAGAGGAACTAGTCATTTAGGATTATGGTATCCTAAAGGTACCGGAATATAAACTATAGTTTATGCCGACTCTAACCATGCGGGCAATTAGTTTGATCGCAAAAGCACTAGTGGCATTTGTACGTTCATGTGATATTGTTTAACATCTTGGTTCGCTAAGAAACAAACATCCCTTGTTATCTCCACGACCGAAGCCGAATCCGTCTTCGCCGGGAAGGCATGTCAACAAGCACTATGGATGAAACAAGCTCTCTTCGACTACGGCATACGCCTCGACAACGTTTTGATTATGTGCGACAATAAAGGCGCCATAGACTTAAGTAAAAACCCCGTACAACACTCTAGAACTAAACATATAAAAATACGTCACCACTTTCTATGCGATAACATCCAAAAGGGCAATATTTCTATCGAGAAAGTTGCATCCGAGGATAATATAGCCGATATATTTACTAAACCATTAAAACGTGAAGTATTTAATTATTTAAGATTATGATTAGGAATGATCAAACTTATCATGGATAGTGATCCTTCATCATCCCCAAAATAATCATAAGCGGAAATTTTAATGATGTAATTAATCATCATTCAAAAGATGTTAATTCTCATTACAAGTTCCAATTACAAAACTTCCGATCATGAACATAATCGAGATTAGAATTTTACTAGATAGAGAAAATATCATTAATATGACCATAGATATTTTCAAAGTCTACATGTATGGTCAATACATGAAATTACAAAATCGATTGAAAAAGGGCGAAAAGAACAATCATCGAATTGCAACTCACACTTGTGTTGACGATGTTTTGTTGAGTCTAAATGTTCATAAATAATTGTGTTTTAAGCAATGGTCAAACTTATGCTAAAAAGATAACACACTCTTAGTTGGATCGACTATGTTGAAATTCCATCGGGAAATTCACGACAAGTTGCACGGTTCACTCAAAACTTGGATGTCTACTCTGAAAATTATATCACATACTCCTAATAGTAAGTATAACACACTCCAATTGCCAAAAATATAACACCATATCTCAATTTGCTTGAAAATCAACTCTGTCCGTATTTTTGACCACCTGCGGATCACGGATCCACCATATGGAGATCTGTGCGTTGTTTAGGTGGATCCATGTATCAACAGGGTACCCTACATTTAAATAGTTGGACCACTTGCCTTCTCCTCCAATAATACACCACCACCTACCTCTCATACCACCCAAAATTAAGCATTCCAGCCAACATCATTTCGAGCTATAATTAAGATAGATCCATACATTTCAAGATATCTACAATCATAATTGTAAGTTTTTCTTTTCTAAATCCTTATTTTGAAACACTTATTTTTATTTCCATAAAAGGAAAAAAGATTTGAAACAATGTATCAACTAATCCTTCTATACTTGGAATGGACATTTAATGTATTTCGCCAAAAATTAAATTTTCACCAAAAACCCCAAGTTATGTGTTTCAAACAAAAACTCACAATTTGAATTTTTTTAACAAGTGCTATCTATCTACATAGTTAATACAAACCAAAAACGATTATTCTCTCATGAATGAATCCTCAAGATTTACAATTAATGTATTATATTGACTCATTTGACTTATGAGATAAAGCAAAATAAACATGTGCAATTAACTACATCATGTACATGAATCACATACATATATCATAACTTATCTTCAACATATTTATCTATATTATATTTATAAATCTACCAGGTTCAATTATGCTTGGAATGATGAAACCCAACTACAAAAGAACCAAGGCCTACATACCAAAAACCCATCACCAAAAGTCTACTCCAAACAGTGTCAAAAGCTCTTTTAAAACCATTCGAAATCATTTCATTCATGAAGAAAGACACATTGAATCCTCGTTCACCTTTGGAAACGATATCGTTGATTAATTCAAATCCATACAATTTGATTGTCTTCTCACTTTAAACGGCCATATTTGTCGTTGTTTCATTCTTGATTTTTATCGCAAATTCCAATTAAATCGTAACGTGCGTGATATGTCTCTCCCGATTGGCTTCACCATTTGGGACAAAAACTTTACAATGACACTTGAAAAATTCTGTCAAGTCCTTCAAATTCTGTATAAAAGAACATGTGTCTTCTCAAAGGAATGTTTATTAGAACTTTTGAACACTACTCGTGAAAAACATGTCTCTTATCAAACTAGCCTTCCAAACATTAGAGATGTTGTTCAAACCATTTGCATTCCATCATATCATCAAAATCACTCAAATCCTACCATTATCCTCCGAGATAGTCTTCCTCCCAAACATCAAGGATTGGGAACTCATTGTCCATGAAAATGTCATTTATGTCGACACTCACAAAAGCTCCTTAGACGCATGCTCTGCCATCATGCTTTATCATCTCAAAATTCTCAAGACTTTAACCTCGCCTACTTCATTGCTCATAAAATTGAAAATGTCAAAAATAGAGTCGATTGTCCTCTTCCTTATGGTTTACTCATTACTCGTCTCTACCGATTCGTTCTCGGTGAACATCCTAAACTTTTTCGTCCTCATCATAAACTACAATTCGTTATGTACTATCGAATGATGAGTTCCATCAATAGGAAGAATGAGAAAATGAGGAATGAGAGTGAAGAAATTAAGCTTGACATACCTTACTCAGCATCATCAGAGGAGAGCTCAAACCAATCATCTCCTTTGTTAGGATATTAGTGGATCCATTCTAAATTAGGTGTAACTCACCTTCTAGGAATCATGAATTGCTATTTTAGGATAATATTATGATGTCTTATTAAATGCTTATAGTATCTTTTGTGTTATCTTAGACAAAATGTATGCTAATGAATTCTATGCATGCTCTATTTGCTTTAGTTATATGTTTATCCTTGATTGACGGCATGTTTTCACATTTTCTGGGTGATTATATGGGTTTTGGAAACCCACAGATCCACCATACAGAGATCCGTGATATTATGGTAGATTCGTATAAACAGTAGTTAGACAACAACTACCCACTTTACTCTACACTTTATTATCTGTGTTCATCTCTTAAACCTTAGGATAAAATACCTCATCTATATAATCCAAAATCCTTCATGTCAAAGCATACACTCTATTTTCTTTATAAGGTTTTGATTTACTCAAGGGATCAAGGGGCTCAAATTTATATACTTTGTCTCTGGAAGATATGATGCTATCCTCTCCTATTTGTCTCCTGTCTAAAGTCTCAAAGACCAAGTCTTGGTTATGGCATCAAAGGTTGTCACATTTAAACTTCGATTCTATTACTACACTAGCTAAACAAGGACTGGTCCGTGGGTTGTCTAAATTAAAGTTTCAGAAGGATCACTTATGTTTCGCCTGTGCTCTAGGGAAAAGTAAGAAACACACCCATAAACCCAAAGCTGAGGACTCCATTCAAGAAAAGCTCTATCTGCTGCACATGGACCTTTGCGAGCCAATAAGGATTCAAAGTATCAATGGGCGAAAATACATATTGGTAATTGTTGACAATTACTCTTGGTTTACTTGGGTAAAATTTCTACGATCAAAGGATGAAGTTCTAGAGTTCGTGATTAAATTTCTCAAAATGATTCAAGTTTATTGTTAATACAAATATTTGCGGAAAAATTATATTTATATTTTGTAGTATACAAGAGATCATAACACAAGTAATGGATGATGGGTTGGCTAATTAGTCTTAGAGAGAGAAAGTGTCTTTCTAGAGAGAGAAAGTGCAAGTGAAATTATTATCATGAAAATGAAACAACCAACCCCTTCCCATGTGTGGGAAGGGGTATATATACAAATGATTCTTTCTGACTACGAGCTATGCTATACTAATGATACACGGGGGTGACCGAGTCTTTTTCATAATCCTAACAATCTCCCCCTAAGGGAGGTCACCCCAGAAAATACATTCAGAATTCTAGCATTCTACTTCATTGACCTTCTGTCTGTAGCTCGAAGTCTTTGATTCTTCAATCTTTGATGTCTTTGTACATTGTAGTGAACTTTGAGACTCGTCTCTTAGGCTTGTGCGATCTTTGAGTTTTCCTTGAGATCATCTTTCATCTTTAATCTCTTGATCATCCTTGTTAAGTAGCATTGCCTTCATGTGATTTTGTGACATTCGGACCCACATGCTCACACTTTTCTTGATCATGATATTACTTCTCAGAGTTGCGGAAGCTGTGTTGTAGGTCATTCAGTTGTCATGATGTCTTTACTTGGAAGCATTAAGAGTGAGCATTGGGTGGTGAATTGACTCTACTGGAACGAGGTGTCTCCATCTCCATTTTTGCTTGATCCTGTAATAAAACAGTTAGCAATAAAGCTTGTGGGCGAATATGGCTTTGTCATTCGCCCGAGTCTGGTTGGATTAACCTCCTGATCCGTGAGGACCGACCTGTGATCAGGTAGATTCATCTTAAGACGAATCTCCTTGACAGGATTTCCAGTATAAGTATCAGATCATCTGATGTGTAACCAACAGAATCTCCATACTTGTCTGTTCTCTGTATCGGAACGTCTCAAAGCAGACAGCACGATAAGAGTGAATCGGTTAGTTACTATCTTACCGATTAAAGATAAAAAATTGATTTGAAAATCAATCGACGTGTTACTTGAGAAAGAATTTTTGTGACACATCGATAGAGTTTTATTGCACAAAATCAAATTTTATCATAAATACATTTGTTTTGAAAGATATACACAGTCAATATGCTCGAAAATCATTTGTTGAGCACATCGAGAGGTTTTCCAAACCGATCCGTCAATTCACATTCTGGAACAAGTTTGATTCTCAAGGAATCGCACCATCGTTGCTTTCCATTTGTCACACGCTTAATCCATAGTGGATCTCACATGTCACCTACCAAGAGCTTGTTTGATGTTGGCTCTAGAAGGATTTCCATCTTCATCGTGAGTACTTTTGTATCACTCGGATGTTCTGGCAATACCACGAGGATAATGCGAAGGACTCTTAAAATCTTTACTTGTTGTCACAGTGTGTGAGAAACAAGCACATTATGGATAAGTGTCCTAGCGAGACTTTTGGATGATCTCAAGGCTCTAGACTCAATAGTGCATTTTTGGTTTTAGTGGTCGGAGGCTGGAGCGGACTGCCACCTTTTCAATATCGACTAACTCGGAGTGAGTGAGACGATAGAATTGTATTGATCTCCGTGAGAAATGAAACAAGAATCCTTTGAGGGATCTTGAGTAGCTAGGGAGGGTTGTGCAGCGTATCACTGGGTCCATGATACTTGTCTTCAATGTCAGCAATCAACCTTGTGATTCTGACAGCATATGTATTGACCCGGTTTCTGCCTAATGTTTAAGGAGGGCTGCTTTCTTTTCACCCTTTATCTTAACATTTCTTTTTCATTCTTCAACCCCTTCAGTGCTTACCGAGACTTCATTACTAGAACCTTGTTGGGTTTATTCCAGTACTAGCTCCATCTCAGTCCGCACTATTCCCTTCTTCTCACATAACTCCTTTTGTAATCATACCTAAGGACATCTACACTAACTAGTGGATTGTCCCTGGGTAGATCCCTCCGGCTCTGGCGGGATCATGGGAACATGTACCTAACCATACCATCCTTATAACTCCGATAAAGTAAATACGGGGTCGGTCTTTTGGTACTGTTCTCTTCGCCATCATATACCATTCGCTCCCCCTTAATATGTGCATCGATATTCGAAAAAGTTTAGCACATATAGAGGAGCCTACACTTGAGTTTAAAAAGATCACATTTTTATATCAGATTTTCATACTTAAATCACATTTTCTCCCCCGAGCAAAAATTTCAAATCCGTTGAGATTTTGGGTCTCAATTGATTTAAGTTTAAGAAAATTTGGGAGAAAGTGTGTCCGGTTTATAAAATCCGAATATCATATGTGTATGATAGGTTAATATTTAGGCCTTAAAATACATAGTGTGTTAGATTGGTTCTATCTCGAAGTAGAATTCGGTATTGAGCTTAGTACTAGAAAAAGTGTAAGCGACGTGTACGATTTTCTCCGCCTAAAGGGAGCTTGTTGACATAGTGAAGACAACTCTCAAGTTGGGTACTTGAGGAGTGGAGTAGGGCGAATAGGAGCTTCGTAGCCGAACCACTATAAATCATTGTGTCATCGGTTTGATCTTTCTTATCTTTACTTGTTCATATTTTGTAGATTACTTATTTACTTATTGCATCGCTATCATATACACTTGTGTATATCTTTTGAGTTCACATAAGTCGATAATCTAAGTTTTAATTTAAAACGATAAAAACTATTCAACCCCCTTCTAGTTTCCACATTCTTCTCAATGCGATAGTCAGAAATATCAAAGTAGATAATGGCACAAAGTTTGTCAATCAAACCCTAAGAGCTTACTATGAAGATGTCGGGATTTCACACCAAACATTTGTTGCTCTCTCTCCACAACAGAACAACGTTGTCGAAAGATGGAACCTAACTTTAGTGGAAGCTGTACGAACCATGTTGATATTCTTGAAGGCTTTGATATTTCTATGGGCATAGGCAGTTGTGACAGCTTGTTATACACAAAACCGATCATTAATCCGTAAACATCCCAACAAAACCTCATATGAACTTCTCCATAACAGGAAACCTAACTTATCTTATCTTCATGTCTTTGTTGCTCTATGCTACCCCACAAATGATTATAAGGATCTTGGAAAGTTAAAACCTAAAGCAGATATTGGAATCTTCGTCGGCTATGCTCCTGCAAAGAAGGCTTTATGAATCTACAACAAGAGGACCCGTCTAATCATTGAAACTATTCACGTTGACTTTGATGAGCTGATAGCTATGGCTTCTGAACAATCCAGTTCAGGACCCGAGCCTCAACTTTTGACTCTTGGAACACTCAGTTTAGGACTCGTGCCAAATCCTCCTTCTCTAACACCATATGTACCACCAACTAAGAAGGACTGGGATATTTTGTTTCAATCAATGTTTGATAAATACTTTAATCCTCCATCTAGTGTTGCTTCTCCAGTTCTCGCAGTTGTTTCTACAGAACCTGCTAATTCAACTGGTTCACCTTCTTCAACTATAATTGATCAAGATGCACCATCTACAAGTACTTCACAAACCCCTCAAGAAACATAATCTCCAGTTATTCCTTCTGGTGTTGAAGAACATTTTTACGATATTAAAGTTGCACATCTAAATAACGATCCCTTCTTTGGTGTTCCAATCCCAGAACCAAATTCTAAAGAATCCTCTTCAAGAGATGTTATTCCAACTAATGTGCAATCAGTCAATCAACCACTTGAACATCTTAGAAAATGGACCAAGGATTACCTGCTGGATCATGTCATTATAAATCCTTCTCGACATGTCTCTACAAGACAGCAACTATAAAATGAATCCATGTTTTGCTACTTTGATGCTTTCCTCACTTTTGTTGAACCAAATAATTACAAAGAAGATTTGAAAGAATTCGGTTAGATCGAAGCTATGCAAGAAGAACTTAATGAGTTTGAACGTCTTGAAGTATGGGAGCTTGTACCTCGTTCAGATAATGTCATGATAATCACTTTGATGTGGATTTTCAAGGTTAAATTGGACGAGCTGAGAGGTGTTATGAAAAACAAGGCTAGGTTGGTAGCAAGGGGATATCGTCAAGAAGAAGGCATCAAATTTGAAGAATCTTTTGCACCGATTACATGACTTGAGGCCATAAGAATCTTTATTGCATATTCCGCTCACAAGAACATGACAGTCTATTAAATGGACGTCAAGACTGCATTCTTAAACGGTATACTTCGTGAAGAGGTCTATGTCAGTAAACCAGACGGGTTTATAGATCAAGATAATCCCAACCATGTGTACAAGCTGAAGAAAGCTCTTTACGGGTTAAAGCAGGCTCAACGAGCTTTGTATGATTTGTTATCATCGTTTTTACTGTCCTAAAAGTTCTCCAAATGTGCGGTTGATCCTATATTATTCACTCGAAAAGCAGGAAAAGACATCTTACTGGTACAAATCTATGTAGATGATATAATATTTGCTACTACTGATCCCACACTTTGTGAAACATTTCAGTAATAATGTGTTCAAAATTTAAGATGTCGATGATGGGCAAAATGTCTTTCTTTTTAGGACTTCAAATTTCTCAAAGTCCCAGAGGCATCTTTCTTAACCAATCCAAATATGCTCTTGAAATAATCAAAAAGTATGGTATGGAAACCAGTGACCCAGTGGATACTCCCATGATAGAGAAATCCAAACTGGATGAAGATCCACAAGGGAAAGTAGTTGATCCTACACGTTATCATGGAATGATTGGCTCCCTTATGTATCTGACATCCAGTAGACCAGACCTTGTATTTGCTGTTTGCATGTGTGCCCGGTATCAGGCTAACCCTACCGAAAAGCACTTACATGCAGTTAAGCGAATCTTTTAATACCTAAAAGGAACCATTAACATGAGTCTGTGGTATTCAAAGGATTCTTGTATTTCAGTAACAGCTTTTGCAGATGTTGATCATTCTGGTTGCCAAGATACCAGAAAAAGTACATCTGGAAGTATGCAACTCTTAGGTGACAGATTAGTTAGTTGGTCGTCTAAGAAATAGAAGAGCACTGCCATATCCAGTACAAAAGCTGAATACATTGCCTTATCCTGATGTTGTGCTCAAGTACTTTGGATGAGATCACAATTGACAGACTATGGCCTTGGATTCAACAAAATACCTTTGTACTGATATAATAAAAGTGCCACTGCCTTATGATGTAACAACGTCCAACACTCAAGATCCAAGCATATTGACATCAGATACCATTTCATCAAGGAGCAAGTGGAAAATGGGATGGTTGAGCTATACTTCGTCAGAACAAAATATCAGCTGGCAGATATCTTTACCAAGGCATTGGGACGAGAAAGACTTGAAGTTCTTATCAACAAGCTTGGAATGAGAAGTATGTCTCCTAAAACGCTAAAAAGATTGGCAGAAGAAGAAGAAGAGTGATGGTGGCACATCTTCTTGTATCCTATGTGCGTGTGTGTGTGTGTGTATATATATATATATATATATATAATCATAAAAACTTAAAAAGATTTTTCATTTATTTATAAAATTTACAAAAAGAAAATACAAAAATATAAAACCCATAAAAAGATAAAAAAGAATTAAAAAATCAGAAAATACAAAAAATATGTTTATATGTCATGGTCTTCTGAAATCGATAATTTTTACGGCTTTAGAAAATTCATTCAATAATGGACAACGGTAGCTGCTAAATAAAGTTCAAGCAGAAGTTCTAAAAGTTTTCAAAACATGTCATTGGCTTGCAGTTATTTCAGACTGCAACCCGTTCTTCATCTTAAAGGCAAGTATTTCGTCAAAAGAAAACTTGACATCTTAACGGGAATTAATTTTCTCGGGCATGATCTACTTTATGATCATGTAAAGGCTTGTGTATACTTTGCTACACAACCCGGGCTTTCTATAAAATAAGTGTACGTGTCAGTGCATTTATTTTTATAAAATAAGAGAAATCTTATTTTTGGTGGAAAATTTGTTATTCCAGGATAAATCAGTTATATTTCAGGAAACTATAAAGATTTAAAAAGATAATTTCTATCACTCAAACAACGACTACAACTCTTTAAATAGAAAACGGGTCATTGTTTAAGGGGGAGAAAAAGTGCTTAAAAAATAATCTTTTTAAACGGTCTTTAAAAAAAAATAAAGAACAAACGGATAAAGTTTTGATAAATGATGGATTATTGTTTGATGGGGAGTTACATTATTAACTTAAAGAGCTATAGATGTCATTTGTTAAATCTTTAGGGACTTATTCGCAAAATATGTGTTAACTAATTTAGGCTTAAAACTATAAGGACTTAGTGTGCTAATTTCCTATAGTTAAATTTGCCGTAGGAAAGTTACATGTTGCAATTAATAGAAGATAAGAAGTTTAGAGATCATTTTTGCCAAAACACCAAACTCTCACACTAACACAACCAAGGGTGCGGTTTGTTTAAACACAACAACCAAACACTCCTTGTTCTTCCTTAGCCAAAACGCACACCCCTTTAAGATCCAGTAATGATTCCTACATGTTTATTATCATTAAAACACACTATGATTAAAAGGAATTAACCTCAAACACATCAAATCATTCAAAAATGCTTAATTTAAATATAAGGTTCTTGATTTTTGAAGGTGTTTAAAATCTTAAATTGATAGAGGGGTTTTGATCTCCTTAGGGTACTAATATATGGGCATATGCCATTTGTAATGAATCAATTCCATGAGGTCACTAGGACGATTCTTTGGTGCGTTTTTGGTTCAAAAATCCTAATGGGATGTTTAAGTTTGTGGATTTACATTGTAAAGTGTTTAGGATAATATTGTAATGTGTTTGAAACAATCTTGAAACAACACATATGAAATTAATCCTTTGGTTAAAATTTTTGACCCATTTTGTGTTCTTAGGAAGCAAAATTTGATTTCTTGTTGTTCTTGAATGATTTTCATGATTGTTGTGATAGGTTGATTGTATCTTGCTTATTTAATTGTTGGTTAACTCAATATTCTTAACAAAGTGCGGTTTGATTTGTAAAAAGTGTGGTTTAATCATAGAAATGCATGTTTGACTTTGGTCAATAAATGCATTTTGACCTATAGGTGCGATTTGACTTCGGTCAAATGATGCAATTTGACATCAACCTGTACAATTTGACTTGGTCAACTTGTGCAATTTGACTACACAAGGTGCGGTTTGAAATTGGTTAAACTTAGCATTTTGTTATCTAATAGAGCATTTTGACTTGGTTAACTTATGCATTTTGATCTCATTTTATCCCATTTGACTTTGGTTAACTCATGCAGTTTGACTTGGTCAATTTATGCATTTTGACCACAAAAATGTGCAATTTGACCTTAGTCAACTTATGCACTTTGTCCTCTTTACATGCAGTTTGACTTGGTCAATTTATGCTTTTTGACCACAAAATATGCAATTTGACTTAGTCAATTCAAGCACTTTGACCACTGTTTCAAGTAGTTTGACTTAGTCAATTCATGCAATTTAAACCACAAATAATCAATAATATAACACATTCTGTTCTGAGTTATTAAAATCAAGTTAACTAAGATTAATCAAATCAGGTCATAATTATATAAACATAAATCATTAAGTTAAAACTGAACCAAAAAGGGCCTTGGATTGTTTATTAAATTAGATTGTTAAGGCAGTTATGGGACTTATCTAGCTTAATATGATCTATCTGACTTTGATGATTATCTGTTAAACATGAAAAGTGACTTACTTGAACTACATTGTGTTTAAAACTTGATTTTAACTTGTCAAATATAAACATATCAAACAAGCAACTAGTAAATCAGTCAAAAGGGAAAGTCAAACAATTTATGTGCACTAACTCTCATGTATATGAATTTGGATTAAATTTTATTAGGCAGATACAATGGCTGAAACATTTGATGAACAACAACAACAACAACATAAATTACTAGATGATGCACTTGTTCCTGTCAATGAGCAAGTAAAGACTTCAATTAGCAACCTCAGGATTGCTTCGGAAAAGATTCAACTAGATGTAATCTTCGAAGTATGCCTCAAAATTCTTAAGCAGTAGTCTTTCTACTATGCTTTCATTGCAACTATAGATGTTCCAGAGATCTACATGCAACATTTTTGGTATACCATCACTTAGGAACTGTCTACACAAAAGTTCTACTTCTCAATGGGTGATCAAGTGATTGAAGTGAATGAATACTTACTCCATAATGCCTTAAATATCACTCCTAAAGACCTTGAACATCCCTTCACACCTTTAGCTCTTAAGAAAGAAATCATCAGATTTGTCAACCAACTTAGATGTGCTACACCAATTAAGATCATCTCTGCACTGAGGGTCAATGAACTACACCTACCCTAGAGAACATTCATGACTATGATCAATAGGTGTTTAACAGGAAAGGGTAGTAGTTATGATCGTCCAAGACTTCCAATGCTTCAACTATTATGGGGAATGGTCATAGGCACTAAGGTCGACTTTGCTAAACTCATTTAGGATGAATTCAAACACCAAATTGAGACTAGAAGGAACAAAAAACAGAAACAAGAACAGATGCCTTACCCATGATTCACAAAGCTTATTGTGTCATACGTGATGTCCATTAATGACAAGATCCCCAAAAGACCTCTTTCTTTCCAACACATTATCAAGCTCGATCATCCACTTGGTAACTTAAAATTTGCAAGCAAGGGCTCAAAAGACCCAGTCTATGGAATGCCTATTCCAGATCTGATGCTTAATGATGTCATAAAGGCTTCAGCTGAATATTCAGAGTATTTAGCTAAGTCTAAAGGATATGCACCTACCAAAGTTACAGGCCGAGGCAAAGGATTGCTAACTAAGGATAGAGTAGAGTTTGATGTGAAGAAGGTAAGTATACCTAAAAGGAAGAGATCACAGATAGTGACTAAAGAAATTAGTCAATCTAAAGAAGCAATAGATGATGAAGTTGACATTGAAGGGACTGATGAAGAAAAAGTAGTACCTTTAGTCAAACGCATATTCACTAGGGTTAGCATTGGTAAAGAAACTTATCGAGAAACTGAAGTAGTAGAAGAAGGTATTAATCACACTAAGAAGTTGAAAGGACCTGTAACACTTTCTGAAGCTGCTCAATATAAGATAGACATGAAGAAAGCACAAAAAGCCAGCAAAGATGATTTCTTCATTCAACAATGATCCAAAGGCCCAGGTGAAGGATCTGGTGTCACACCAGAGGTTCCTGATGTGCAAACTCTTAAAAGCATAAATGAGGAAGCTGGTATGTCATTAGAGGTTCCAGATGAGCCTAGTAATGAGTCAAGCAGTTCAAGTTCTGATTCAGAGATTGCAGTTGAAGACATCTCTAGTGATGATGATGATGAAGTCACTGATAAACCTGATGAAGTCACTAAGAATATGAATAAAGTTACTGAGAAAGATGATGTAGTCATAGTAAAACCTGGTGTAGTCACTGAGAATGCTGATAATGTCACAATGGCAGATGAAGTACAACCAGCTGAGCAACAAGTTAGAAATAAAGAACATGGTCCTAATATTGAACCAGCAAGTGATACACAAGCTGATGTTCAAATGTTTCCTGCTCAACCAGAATAGCCTAAAGCAACCATTATAAGCTCCTCTTATACAATTTATTCTGCAAAATTCACAAATAAGTTTCTCAATAAGCATGCTGATGTGAATCTTTCTAAAATTCTAAAAGATCTGGTTGAATATAAAGTTCAATCAATGGTGGATGTACCAATTAAACAAGTTACTCCAGCTGCACTAAGACATCCACTTATTGATTCAACCGTGACATTGAATCTTAAAACAACAACAGATCTATCTTCCCAACCTCCACCAACACAACCAAAAAGAATCAAGATCAAACAAATGATGAAAAAGTCTCACAACCCTGATTCCCAAGCTAATGATACATCTCTCAAAAAAAGTGTATAAACTTGAAAGAAAGGTTGTTGAAATGTCAAAGTTTGACATTCAATCAGCTATTGACAAATCTGTTGAATCATGTCTCAAACAAATTGAGCTACCAAAAGGCATCCCTGATTTTAAGAAAATCAAGCTGGAAAAGGCTGCCAAGCAAAACGTGCCTAAGACATCATGGAACAAAACAACAACTGCCATTTATGATCAAAAGAGCAGGCTGTACAGAATGATGGAGGAAGTCAAGGCATTCAACAATCACCCAACACACAAAGATCTGTATGATGCACTTGCAGTTTCTCTAATTATTGATGAGGATGACATGGATAGGATATTTGGTAAATCTCATCAGACAAAGAGAAAAAGGGATGATCATGACAAAGACCCTTCTCCTAATGCTGATAAAGATTCAAAGAAGAGGCAAAAGAAACTTGATTCCTATAAGGATGATAAAGACGAAGCTGGATCTTCAAAGCAAGGTAAATCATCTTCCAAACCATCCAAATCCAACAAACTTGTAGATGCAGATGAGGTAAATTTGTTATCTCTATTTGAGATGATCAAGATTGGCACTCCATGCCTTGAGACTACTTCCTTCAAGTAAAGTCTCGTTAGTCTCTCCATTGTATTTGTTTCCTTCATTGGTAGGAAGTGTGTAGACTTAGTGAGTCGATCAACAATTACCAAATTGTATCGTGACCAGTTGCCGTCTTTGGCAACTTGGTGACAAAGTCCATTGTTACCCTTTCCCATTTCCATTGGGGTATCTCAGGTTTAATCAGCAAACCGGATGGTTTTTTATATTCAGCCTTAACCCTTGAACATGTCAAGCACTTTCTAACATAGCAAATCACTCCAGTTATGACTCAGCTGTTATCTCTGAGGTACCAATCTCAGAACCTAATCAAGATAACTCTATGCTTGATAACTGTGTTCAAGAGATGTATTATTCTGAACAACCCACTTCGATCCTGCTTCAGATATTGAAATTACACGTGATAGCAATATCATCTCATATAATCAATATTTGAAAAAGACTGAAAGTGAAGCTTTTCAAAATACTGCTTCAACTGAATAATACAATGTCGTGATAATGTCGGTCAATAAATGAGATAACAAATCGCGAGTTGCTAAAATGTAATGCTGAGAATAATTATAAGCAATCAAGATATAAGAAGTTTAATGATCTTAACCGCTGTCAGCTCCGCAAGATATAAGGACAGTGAATGAATGTTTTGAACGAAATGCAAAAGGTTGACTTACACGATCGTGAAATATGCGATACATTGAGTCCACAAATGAATTGAGAATTACATACCTAACAGAATGCAAAGTTTGTTGCTTTTCAAAAAGAGATTGACTCACTCAAATTTAGTCTTTCAAAAAATGTCAAAGCCAATAAATCTTTAATGACAACAATTGATGTTTTGAAAACTCAATCTAAAGAAAAAGAAGATAAATACATTGAAAAGGAAATTGATTTCAAAAAACAGATTAAAAAACTAGAAAACATTGTTTTCAAAGTGGGTCATTCTGCGCAAACAATGCATATGCTAACGAAACCACAAGTTTTCTACGATGACACTCATAAACAAGCTCTTGGGTATCAAAATCCTTGTCCATCTGCAAGAAAGATTAGCGGGATTAAGCTAAAGTTGTATGCAGGTGTTTGATATCCAGAAAACCTGAGGTGATACTTCCTATGGTTGCTTTTCGAAATACACTGATTTATAGCAGAATGGATTCCGATCAATAAATTGCTTAGAAACAAAAAGATCCCAGTTTACAATAAGAAAAAAGTCAATATTTATCCAATTAATTACTCTTAATTGAATAAATTAGGTGAGCATTTTCAAAAACATTTTGTTTCACAAAAAGAATTGTCTGCAGAACAAGAATTTTGGTTTCTGATTTCAAACCCAATTTTTGAACAACTTGTTGTTCAACCTACACCAGTTAAGATAGAGGTTCCTAGTGAACTTCCAAAGGCTAGTTTGGTAAATATAATTTTCCAAAAACTAAAAAATCACCTTGCCACATTTAGCAAGGTAGTGAAAGAAAGAACCACACCTTCGACAATAACTGAGGGTGCATGGGGTTTTGAACACACCAAAGAGGTTTTCATAACACAAGTAATTCCATTTTTAAATTCTTTAAGGGATTCATTTAAGGATTTTGACAATGGTCTTCACGATGAACTCAATGAAGTGAAAACGGTTTTTAACCAAATGGAAGCTGCTGTTGAACATTGTTCTATAGATAATAAATGTTTTGAAATTAAAAAGAAACAACTTCTCCTTGAAAATGATCAACTCTTGTAACTAATCATATCTCAAGATCTTGTGCATACTGCTGTAAATTCTGTAGAAGTCATTGATAAGTGTGAAAGTATGAGAAAGAGCTAGTGTGAGGAGTATAATAGGAATCTAACGCTTGAGGCTGAGCTTTCAAAAATGAATGAACTTTCAAAAACATGTTCAAGACTTCAAAATCATTGCATTTCACTTGAATTGATACTACAACAGTACAAAGAAAGTTTTCAAAATAATAGATCTTATAGCAATTTGGATGCTTGAATGAACTTTTTGTAATAAACGATCTAAAAGCTCAGTTACAATCTATGGAATCCTCGATAAGCAAGTTGAGAGAACACAATGCAACATTAAAAGGAAAAAAAATGTGTTTGATTATAATGAACATGTAAATAATGCAAATGTGATAGCTCCAGGAATGTTCAGGTTAGACTTAGAACCTCTTTCTCATAGACTTAAGAACAATAGTGAAGCACATGAGGATTATCTTAAAAAAACCAAGGAACATACTGACACACTACGTGGGATTGTAAAACAAGCTAGAAAACAGAATCTTAGTGATCTTTACCTAGACTATGCTTGTAAGTTTACAATACGCGTTAAGGAATTGTTACTTTATGTTTCTGAGACATGTCATAGTTCCCAAGTTGAAAGAAAGAAATTAGTTCATGTCACACCAATGAACAAAACCAGAAAAGTTAGGTCTTAGGAACCTAAGGAATCATCAAGTACAACACAAAAACAGGGAGCATTACCAACCAAACAAACTACTAACAAACCTTTGTTGTCTTCTACAGTAGTAATCACTTCTACTAGTGCTAGCGGATCATAATCTAAGAACAATACAAGGAAAAATAAGATCACGCCAGCAACAAGTAGCAACAAGAATAATAAGACCGTAGAAGTTCACCCTAGGAAAGTTATGTCTAGTTCAAATAAAAGGAATCATGTGTCTATGTGTAATGCAAATTTTAAACATGCTATAAAAGATGCGAATTTTAAGTTTGTATGCTCTACATGCAATGGTTGTTTATTTTCTGCTAATCATGATAAATGTGTTGTTACTTATTTAAATGATGTGAATAAACGTGTTAAATCTAAGTCTGGTAAGTGCAAAAAGATGGAATGGAAACCTACTGGCAAAGTATTTACTAGTGTTGGACATAGGAGGTTACCTACATGAAGGACCTTCACTATCAATGGAACAAAGTACCTTATGACTAGAATCACTTTGAATCCTATAGTGCCTCCTAAGGAAACCAGCCAAACACCCGTAATTATACCTAATCCAAAAGTTAAGGTATACCATGGGAGAACGAAAGATGCAAAATCTGTAAGTTTCAATGATGAACCAATCATCATAGGATCTAGGCCTTCTAACATCTTGGAACCCAACAAAAATTGGGGATCTGCGGTTTCGAATTCTCCATCTTCTTCTCGTGTCCAATGCAGGTCGTCCAAATCGTCCTTTGGTACTTGGACTCGGGATGCTCTAAGCATATGACCAGACATCGCTCTCAGCTCATCAACTTTGTATAAAAATTTCTTGGTACCGTCAGATTTGGTAATGATCATATTGCAAAGATTATGGGGTATGTAAGTATCAGGTCAGGAATGTCACAATTTCCTAGGCTTATTATGTGGAGGGACTTAGTCATAATTTATTCTCAGTGGGTTAGTTTTGTGATTTTAATCTTGAAGTAGCTTTTCGGAAACACACTTGCTTTGTTTGAAACTTAGAAGGTGCTGATCTACTCACAGGATCCAGAGATACTAATTTGTACACACTTTCTTTAGCTGATATGATGCGATCCTCTCCCATATGTCTCTTGTCTAAAGCTTCAAAAACCAAGTCCTGGTTATGGCATCGAAGGTTATCTCATTTAAACTTCGCAACAATTAATAAACTTGCCAAACAAGGATTGGTCAGAGGCCTTCCCAAACTGAAGTACGAAAAAGACCATCTGTGCTCTGTGTGCTCACTCGGGAAAAGCAAGAAGCACACTCATAAACCCAAGTCTAAAGACTCCATTCAAGAGAAGCTATATTTATTGCATATAGATCTTTGTGGTCCAATGAGAATTAAAAGTATCAATGAAAGAAGTACATCTTGGTTATTGTTGATGATTACTCTCGGTTCACTTGGGTGAAATTTTTACGATCAAGGATGAAACTCCCGAGTTTGTAATTAAATTTCTGAAAATGATTCAAGTTCGTCTCAATACTTCTGTAAGAAACATTTGCACATATAATGGAACAGAGTTTGTCAACCAGACCCTGAAGTCCTACTATAAAGATGTTAGGATATCTCACCAAAATTCTGTTGCACATACTCCACAACAAAAGTCATTGTTGAAAGACGAAACTGAACTTTAGTGGAAGCTGCACATACAATGCTGATTTTTTCAAAGGCTCCATTATACTTGTGGGCAGAAGCTGTTGCAACAGCTTGTTATACCTAAAACCGATCATTGATTCGTAAACATTACAACAAAACACCTTATGAACTTCTACATGACAAAAAACCCGACCTTAAATATCTTTATTTCTTTGGTGCTTTATGCTATCTAACCAATGACAGTGAAGATTTGGGAAAACTGAAACCCAAAGCATATATTGGCATTTTCATTGGCTACGTTTCCTCAAAGAAAGCTTACCGAATCGACAATATACGAACCCAAAAGATTATGGAAACTATCCATGTCGACTTTGATGAGTTGACAACAATGGCTTCTGAACAAAGCAGTTCAGGACCCGCACTTCATGAAATGACCCCTAGAACAATCAGTTCATGACTCGTGCATAATCCTCCTCCTTTAACACCTTATGTTCTACCAACTAAGAATGATTGGGATTTGTTGTTCCAACTAATGTTCGATGAGTGCTTTAATCCTCCACCAAGTATTGTTTCTCTAGTTTATGTTGCGGCTCCTCCGAAACCTGTTGATCTAACTGGTTCACCTTCATTAACTTTAATTGATCAAGCTACACCCTCTGCAAGTACTTCATCAACAATGCACGAAACACAGTATCCAGTTAATTATAACAATTTTGAAGAACCATTACAACCAGCACAACTTATTGATGATCCCTTTCTCGATATTCTGACCTCAGAACCAAGTTCTCAAGAATCATCATCAACTGCATAACTAACCAACCACCTTTTGACCACATCAGCAAATGGACAAAGAATCAGCCTTTAGAAATGTGATCGGCAATCCTTCTAGACCTGTCTCAACATGAAAACAATTATAAACCGATGTCATGTGGTGTTTCTTTGATGCATTTCTCACCTCCGTCAAACCCAAAAACTTTAAAGAAGCTATGTTGGAATCTTCCTAGATCAATACGATGCATGAATAAATTCATAAGTTTAAATGACTGGATGTTTGGGAACTCATACCTTGTCTAGAGTTAGCCATGATTATTAAGTTGAAGTGGATCTTCAAAGTTAAGTAAGACGAGTTTGGAGGGGTACTGAAAAATAAGGCAAGGCTCATAGATAAAGGATATCGTCAAGAAGAAGGGATTGATTTTGAAGAGTCATTCACACCGGTTGCAAGGATTGAGGCCATTCGTATCTTCATAGCAAATGCTGCCAATAAGAACATGACTATCTACCAAAATAGATGTCAAGACGGCTTTCTTAAACGGCGAGCTTCATGAAATGGTCTATGTCAGTCACCCAGAGGGCTTTGTAGATCTAGACATTCCTACCTACCTGTATAAGCTGAAGAAGGTACTTTATGGCTTAAAGTAAGCTCCACGGGGGTGATATGATATTTTGTCAAGCTTTTTACTCTCTTAAAAGTTCTCCAAAGGTGTTGTTGACCCTACATTATTCACAAAAAAGGCAAAGACATACTCTTGGTACAAATTTATGTCGATGATATAATCTTTGCATCTATTGATCCTAGTCTATGTGATAAATTTGTTGATAAAATAACTTCCAAGTTTAAGATCTTGATGATGTGCAAAATGTCATTTTTTTCTCGGACTTCAAATTTCTCAAAGTCCTAGAGCCATCTTTATAAACCAAACAAAATATGCTTTAGAAACTCTTAAGAAATATGGAATGGATACTAGTAACCCAGTTGATACGCCTATGGTGGATCAAACCAAACTGGATAAAGATCTACAGGGGAAACTAGTTGATGCCACTCACTATCGTGGCTTGATTGGCTCCCTCATGTATCTTACATCCAATCAACCTGATCCAGTCTTTGTTGTATGCATGTGTGCCCGGTATCAGGCATGACCTACCGAAAAGCACTTACATGTTGTTAAACGGATCTTTCGATACCTAAGAGGAACCCCAAATATGGGCCTTTGGTACTCGAAAGATACCAATATTGCACTAACAACTTTTGCAGATGCGGATCACGTCGGGTGTCAGGACACAAGAAAAAGTACTTCTGGTAGTGCCCAGTTCTTAGGAGATAGACTTGTTAGTTGGTCATCAAAGAAGTAGAAAAGCACTGTTATCTCTAGTACAGAGGCAGAATACATTGCCTTATCTGAATGGTGTGCCCAAATCCTATGGATGAGATCACAACTGACAGATTATGGATTTGAATTCAACAAATTCCATCTGTACTGTGATAACAAGAGGGCCATTGCTCTCTGCTATAACAACGTCCAGCATTCAAGATCAAAGCATATTGATGTCCGCTATCACTTTATCAAAGAACAAGTTGAAAATGGTGTGGTTGAGCTTTACTTCGTCAGGACTGAGTATCAGTTGGCAGACATCTTCACCAAAGCTTTGCCAAGGGAAAGATTTGAATTCCTCATCAATAAGCTTGGGATGAAAAGCATGTCTCTAGAAACACTTAAGAGTCTGGCAGAAAAAAATAAAGAGTGATGGTGGTACCTCTTCGTGTATCCTATGTAAATATATATAAAAACATAAAAACTCAAAAAGATTTTCTATTTCTTAGAATAAAATTTTTATGAAAAAGAAAATACAAAAATATAAAACCCAAAAAGAACATAGAAAATTAAAAAATAAGAAAATACAAAAATATGTTTTTCATGACATGTCTTCTGCAATCGATAATATTTACAGCTTTGGAAATATCATTCAATAATGACACGGAGCTGTAAATAAAGTTCGAGCAGAAGTTCAAACTATTTTCAAAACATGTCATTGGATTGTTGTTATTTCAGACAGCAACCCGGTCTTCATCTTAAAGGCAAGTATATCGCCAAAAAGATAAGTTGACCTCACAACGAGATTTATGTTTCTCGGGCATGATCTACTTTATGACCATGCAAAGGCTTGTGTATATTTTGCTACACAACCTGGGCTTTCTCAAAATAAATATACGTGTCAGTGCATTTATTTTTCAAAATAAAAGAAATCTTATTTTTTTTGGTGTTGTATTTCTAAACAAATTTGTCATCTTAGTTTCTCATCAGAAAAAGCTTTTAAAAGAATTTTTCTATCACTCAAACAAAGTCTACAGCTCTTTAAACAGAAAACGGGACATTATTTGAGAGAGAAGAAATGTGCTAATAATTCTTTTAAAAGAATCTTTCAAAATCAATCAAGGATTGGAAAAGATTTTTGACAATAACAGATAATCATTTATGTGACAACCGTCTATTTTAGGTTAGCAACCGTAGAGTCTTTATGTGCAATAAATAATTATTTCTAGATCAATATTTATTATTGTACTTTTGCTAGATATTTTATTTTGACATAAGTTTACTTTTTACAGTTAACCGAATAGGTTATCTCACGTTCGTAGAAAAATGTTTATTAAACGCGAACCCGGTTTTAGAATAAATATTCGTTTGCGTGCCCTATGTAATTTATTATTTTACATAAGTGTCCCATATGTTATAATTATATTTCTATTATTTCCGTTTTCGCTTCGTGGTCCCGCCTAAACTCTTGCAATATTTTACGTATTTACCAAATGTCTACAACACTTAAACTTTGTACCTTATACACAAAATACTTAAATAAAAAGATAAAAATAAGCAAAACCATGTTTTCACTTTTGGTTTGCCATCCAAACATACACAAACCATACACACTCATATTTTTTTTATTAAGTTACTTGTTCACCTCACATAACACTCGTCTTCATTTCCTCATCTCACCATCTCACCTCATTATCTCTTCATGCAAATTTAGATCTCTAAAACTTTCTCATATTCTTCTTCTTTCTCTCTTTTGAACGCCAAGAACAAACAACAACATTAACAAATCTAAAATTATTAAGAAAGTTAAAGAAAATAACGTGTAGTGATTAGCAAGTACTCGTGTTAAGGGTTTTTGATAAAAAAATACTAGAAGAGGCTCAAATCATATTTCTCATAATTATTTCATGATCAAAGG
>BQNB010027808.1:0-53723 GCA_026074375.1 Tanacetum coccineum
TCACCCAAACACACCCTTATGGTCTTCCTGTTAACCCAAACGCCCCCTTATGGCGTTTCTGCACAACCAAACGCACCCTTTGGTGTTTCTGCTAACCCAAACACACCCCTATACGTTTTTTGCTCACCCAAACACACCCCTATACATTTTCTGCTCACCCAAACGCACCCTTAATATGTTCTTGTCAAACCAAACGCACCCTTGTGCGGATTCTGTCAAACCAAATACACCTTATGCTGCTAAATAGCTAAACAAACACACCCTATGCTGTTTCTAACCTAACCGCACCCTTTGTGGTGATAAAAACCCAAACCAAACGCACCCTTGGCTGTTTCGCAGCCAACCCAAACGCGACCTACTCGGTTTTTATCAAAACCAAATGCACCCTTCTTGGTGCTTCCATGAACCCAACGCACCCTGATGTGTTGTTAAGAAAACCATACGCACCCCTGCTGGTGCAAACCAATGTGCTTTTATCGAAACCAAAACGCACCCTTTCGTGGTGACTGAGAAACCAACGCACCCTTGGTGCTTTGAGGAAACCAACCGTACCCTTTTGGGTTGATGTTAAAACCACACGCACCTTTGTGGTGCTGATATATCGATGGTGGCGTGGCTGGTGGGAGATGGAGATAGTGACGAGGTGGTGATGGTGATGATAGCACACTACTACACAAAAGGCCATAAAGACCTCTTAATAGAGATCGGTTCTATAAAAACCAGTTCCTATGTTGAAAAAGTAAGGGACATGGAAAGCATAAATATTGGTTTTCTCGAAAAGACCGGTGTCTATGATCTAATAAGCATAGAAACTGGTCATGATATACAAAACCAGTCTTTCCACATAGTAAAAGACAACGGTTTTTTTAATTGACCAGTCTTTATGTTTTCTTATTATAGATACATATCTCATCATTTGATTAGACACAGTCTCTCTACTTATTCTTTTTCTATCTAAATTTACTATTTATTATGGCGCAATTTTTCCGCACACGTAACTCTTAAAATACTATTATATTAGTTGACTAAAATTTAAAATCCATTATAAACGTCTGAAAAATCTAATAAACAAAACACATAATCAAATAAATAATATAAATAAATAATATCTTTTATCTTGTAAAAGAAAAAGAGAAGTGAAGACTTTTATATTTAAAAAAAATAATGTTTCTTTATTAGGTATGCTCCATTCTGATTTTTTATTATTTTTCAATTATGTTTAATTAAAAAACTTAAATACTTCTAAATTTGGCATTAAAAATTTGTTGATTTGGAAGAAAAGAACTGTAAATCCGTTGTTATAAAATAATGAGCGCAAAATTATATGTGTCAAAAATTAGAAAAAAACAACTTTAAAAAGACGGGGCAAAATCTACGATAGTATAAGGGTCAAAACTAAATTTTTAAATATAATTAACTTACAAATCTTCCTTCCTACGCCTCTTAGTAAATCTTTTACACACAGCGAGTTCATCAGCTATTCAATTTCGAGGTTAGATTATTTTCTTTATGAAATCGATCTATAATATGTTTGGAATAGCTGATAATTTAGCTCTTTATATTTAATACTTATTTGATTTCTGGTCTCCAACAAACTAATTATTGACACAAGAGTTAACGATCAATAAACAATCCTATGAATATTGATGCTTATTTGTGGCTTCACAATGGGTTATGTAAGTGTTTTTTACAAACTTTTACTCTTTATAGCTTTAATGATCATAGGTTTATATTCTAAAAAGGGTTTTTTACTTTTTCTACTTTTGTTTTAGTTTGGGGACAAATTAGGGTTTGATTTATGGTGGTTGTAAACATTGTTTTGATATCCCCTAATTTTACCATATCCGCCTAAAGCCACCAACCGTAGTCCAGCAACAAAACCTTCGGTTCGAACGCATCCATTGATTCGGTAAGAGGTTCTATCTGTCTAATTGTTGTTATGTTTTTGCCCTGTTTGAATTGGAGGTATAAACATTGGTTTGGTTGTGAATTTTGTGATTATCTATTATTTGCGCTCTTTAAGTTGTAGTTTTTAGGAATGTAGGGAAATTACTATGGGTATTTGGGATTACTTATTGTAACTTATGTTTTATTGGATAATCATAGGCTGTTGCCACGTTTTAAAGGTGAGTACTATTAAATTAGATCACTAATTAGCTTATGACGCAAAGGTTTTTCTATAAAGGATCTTCTGTGGCATATATCAAATTACTTTAAAATTCCAGTGAAACAATGTGGAGGCCGCATGACCATGACCTGGTCAGTAGTTCTTATTAATGAATTTCCCAAAACAGGTTTAACTATGACGATTTTCTAAATCTGTAGTCCTTTTGATTGCTTTAATACACTAATGCATTCACATCTTGGTCTGTGATTACTTAGATTTGTAGAAAATCCAGTGTGACATTGCACTTATGTAGGGTCATGTAAATGCAACTACAGAAACTAACCCATGGTTAAATTTTTTACTGACATTACATGCTTATGAAGAGGTTGTTTGGCATTGCTTATTGATGATTGTTACTCGAGACTAATTGTGAAATTCATCATATACCTTTTTTTATGTGCTTATGAAATAGTAATTATCGTTGTCAAGCAACTAGGCTACTTACTACATATGAATAATCTAGTTTTTAATCGTAAAGATACAAATGCAATTATCTTTTTTGAAATTTAAATGAATGCATCTGAATCGGTTTTTGAAAGAAATAATTTCGGGATCTGGAAACTAGGAGGGTTCAAAACATCAAAACGTGAACATTAGGGCTGTTGAGGCCAATTTTGATAGCTTTATATAACTAGAAGATCTACGTCAAAGCTAGGCCATTAATGCAGATCATATACAATGTAAATCAATTTATATAACACAAGAATCTTCTTTCAAAATGTGAACAAGTATTGTTAGAGGGCGTCAAAGGATCTAAGAGTATGGATGATTGGGTTATGAAATTTATATTATAATAATTAAAGTTGTGTAGCGTCTCATGGATTTGTCTCGACTAGATCACGTCAGGTGTGGATGGATGTGTTAGTAACTTAGCATGTCGCTATTGTCCATCCTGTATACATTGCAGAAATGGATCTGGTGCTTTGGCAATAGTAGATTATCCTATCCTATATGTAATTTGGTTTATGGCAATAGTAGATTATCCTATCCTATATGTGATTTGGTTTTAAGGTTTCGTATATATCAGTTTTGGGCTAGATCCAAGGGAATCGATGTTCAAATGGTTAGCGGTCGAGGTAGTGAAGTACTTTTGGGTCTTCTGTATGACATATTGATGTATTTTTTATCTTAAGTTTTTTATAGTCCTTAATAAATCGAACTTCCACTCAAAGTAGTGATAACTAATGTCTATAAACTGTTGTGTCATAGTTATTCCAAATTAATTGAGTTGATGGATTTTGATTTTATGGATTTTTTTTACATGTGTATTCTTGGATTACTTTATAGCTTATCTGATGAATGTGATTGGACAGTTGCAGGAAACAATACATTTGGTTGTAATTATGAGGTCTGGAGGTTTTGAATGTAAAGTACACGCAACTATAGATTTGGCAAGGGATCGAATTGTAGTTGAGGTTTTTGATGGAACCATGTCGTCCAAGAAAGAGGTTACGAACTTGCTCCTTTATTTCTTTTGCTACATGCCAACTCTAATATATGTCGTTATATAGCATGCATGTACAGAAAGAACCATGCCTATAGAGCATTTAGGATCTTATCATTGAAAGTGTTAGCATGGGTATTAAACCAGGGAGATACGTATTACGCTCTGTCCCACTGATAGCTGAAATACTCCCTTTGCAACATATTCAGAAAAAAAGGTTCCGGCAATGCATGTAACAGTTTCAATGTACAGCTTTATTCATTTAAAAAAACTTGCAGCATGTATATTAGCTTTTTGGCTGACAATAATATATTACATGTTGCCCAGAGCGCATTAACCATTACACCTTATGTAGAGCTGACATTGAACAAGTTGTACCGCTAATGCCCGCGAACTTAAACAGAGGTAAAGGTCCTTCGTTTACTCGGTTTTCTCAACTTTCCACTGGCATATAAGATACTTACAGATATCTATTACAGGTAGTGACCTATATCTATTGCGGCTCACATGAAACACCCTTTCAAGACAAAGACAAGCAGAAGACAACCAGTTTTTCTTTATTGGGAAGGGAATGAATGGAAATATTGTTTTTCTTTATGGTTATTTGTTGAATTCTAGTGATTTAATTTGATTTGAATTTTGTACTTGCTTTATGTTAAGTTGAATTGAAGTTGTCTTTATTTACTTTAATTTGTTGATTTTGACATTTTTGGTCCATCTAAATCAGTTTATATATATTTGCTGTATTTATATTTCTTTATTTTGGTGGGTTTAATTTGTAAATTTTGAAATTTATTAAAGAATTCCATTTTTTTAAGTAGATTAGAAAAAAAGACAGGTTTTGAGATAAAAACATATTTTTTTAATCTATATAAAGACAGGTTGAATGTTTTTATAAAGACATGTTGCGGGAGAACCAGTGTCCATTTCTAATAAAACATGTGTGTTTATTTTAATATGGAGACTAATTCTTAGGGAGAGAACCGGTATCGATTATTCTAATAGAGACTCGTTGCATAACCGGTTTTCATATGTTTCGATCATGGAGATACCCCCCTCGGAGAGTGGTTTCAAAACCACTCTTTATGGGCTATTTTGACCAGTTTCTATGGCTTTTTTTAAGTAGTGCAGTGGCGTGGTGGTGGGGTGCGGGCTGTGGTGATGATGATGGTGGTGTCGTGATGTTTGCCTCGGTTGTGGAGGTGGCGTGAGGGATGGTGGCGTGGTGGTTCGGATGATGGTGATGATGTTTGGTTGCGGTGGTGAGTGGCCGGAATCCAGCCGGAGGTGGCCGGAGCGGCGCCGAAAAATGAGAGAGTATGTATGTGGGAGGCTAGGTCAAAAATGAGAACCCTAATATCTAAACATATATATATATTATATATATAATATATATATATATATATATATATATATATATATATATAAATATATAAATATATAAATATATAGAGGAAATGTAAAATAAAGAACAATGTCGTGAGAAGAATAAAAAGAAAACTTTTTTTTAAAAAGTTCTCGAAAAATTCTAAAAAAATTCCATTAAATCAGGTATGTTGGTGCATAAAACTTTTGTAAAAGAAAGTTTTTTCATATTTTGAGTTTAAATAACGTTTTATACGTTTTTTTAATGCGCAAAAAAAAAATTTTGATGCACAAAAAAATTTTAGAGGCACAAATTTGACATTTGTTTATAGTTTGATGCGCATAAAATTTTTGATGCAGAGAAAGTCAAAAATAAGTGGGGTACAAAAACCGAATTTTTGATTGCACAATAAAACCGATTTAATACACAAAAACGTTTTTTTTTAATAAAAACTTTTCGCAAAACTATCCACTTTAGAAAAACTTCCTTGTACAAACTTTTTCATAGCACCAACAAACCCGATCTTGTGGAATTATTTCAGATTTTTTTGAGAACTTTTTTAAAAAATAAATCTTTTATCCTTCCACGAATATTTGTCTTTTTAATTTGATCTTATCCTATAATATATAATATATAAAAGAAAAGTTATAAAAACAAAGTGTACATTATGTAATACTTGAGGGGGGAGTGGTGTAAATATCACTAGAGGGACCAAAAGTGTAATTTTTGGTATATTTTGGTTCGAGACTCGTTTGGGCCAGTTAACGAACGATTCACAACACGAAACTTACGTCATTGCGCTCCAAATGATTTTTCCAACAAAAATGAGTATTTACATGTCTATTATTTCATAGTTGTTTTATAACGTCCATTTAAAATGTTTATTATTTATTTGTATATCACCGATAAACTTTGTCCGAAAAGTAAAAACCTTAACTTGAACATCCGCGTTTGAATAAACGCTTTTGAATACAAGTTAATTAATTTATTAAATATTTTTATTTAATAAAAGTGATAATTAAATGTAATTTAATTATTTTCGGGTCGGTACGCGTTGTGTGCGGTGTTCAAAATTTTGCGAGGGTATTTTAGACAATTTCTGCTTGTTTTCGGGTCTCGGGCAAAACTACAAAGTTGTCTGGAATGTCGTTTTACATCAAATTACTTTAGAGCCCGAGTCGTGAAAACGTGATTTAGCGGGTCGTTTTTTGATAAGTCAACTTAGGACTAACATATATCTTCTCGTTTTCAAGTCAAATAAGTTAAAAATAAATTTGCACATGAGAGATGTGTAATAATAAATATGATTTATTATTAAAATATGTTCCAAAAATTTTACTGGTTACGCGGTAATCGTTTTTATGTGACAATAAAAGATCAAAAGTTAAAAAGTGAAGTCGGACCCGAAAAGTCAAAGGGTAGCATAGTCATTTAAAATTTCAAAATTTGCCGTTGTTACACGTGTATAGCTGAAAATGTATAATGTTGTCATAGAAATCGTACATACTGATTTCTTGTGTGCACAAGTAACACTACTTGATCTTTGTGTTGTAGTTCCATATTACCTCGACAAGTGAATTGAGCCACTAAAAACATGTCGGTGCTGTTTTTAGAGCTGTTATTGAGGAACACTGGTAATTGTTGGCTTTCGGTAATCATGTGTTCCACTCTTCTATGAATTGTATATGGCTTTTCGCTGTTGAAAATTTAAGTATGAATAGAAACTTGTCACATATTCTTGAAGAATTTCCCAAGCTATGCTTGTTTTCAACTTTTCAAAAGGTTAAGTACGGGTCGTTATATAATGAATTTTTGTGTGGAGAGCAACATTAGTTGATTAACATAAATTTCTACAAGGAAGAAAACTAGAATATAAAGCATGCAACAAACATCGCACATATGAAGCATAATTAAAACCTGTATCATAATCTAAACAAAGTGATAAAACGAACGCATGCATGCCTGTCTTTTACATGGTTTCTTAATAAAGATTTGCCACCTTTGGTCATTAGTTGATATGTAAACAAACTATACTAAAAAAATGCAATTTCAGGCAACTAGCGGGCATGCAACTTCGACTATTAAACAACCACTTCGGCTTTAGTAAGATCGCCATTAGTTAACACACCTTCCGCCGCATCAGGCTTTACACGTCTTGCTTCCGTGACCGCGTTGTTGATAACACGTGTAGTTGCTGGTGCTTTAGTTTGTGATGTTCTTCTGGTTTCGATATCCTGAATAGCTCTTGATCGATTTGGTTTCTTTGACATGCAATGACAAATAACGCCCACGATCACGACTGTCACCAATATACCTGCTTCTATCAATCCTACTGTCGCTTCTGCACCCATAATTGATCAATTTGCTTTTAATGTTATGTTATTTTTTTTTATCGATTGTGTGTTTAGGATCAACTATTGAGGTCATATATATAGCTAGTAAACAGACCTATACTCATGGAAGGAAGAATGTCCAGTTCTACCACAATCACAAATACCTTTAAACCTTAATAGATAAGACTAAAATATTACTTTTGTATATACGTTTTCCATTTAAATGAAACTTAACGAGTTTTTTCATAGAATCCTTTGAGATGTCAATATAATTTGTATCCGTTTAGGTGTATGAAAGTGGGGTTTTCGTAATTAACATAGGGTTTTGCTAAACAATATACGGTATTATGCTTTAGCCTAATTTGTATGTTTCCTAGTTATAAGTAACGTGCACGTAGAAGGTTTACACATAAATCAAATTTATATGGGTTTTTTTAACATGTGCCCCAGGGGCACATGTTAAGGTGGGGATACAGATTGTGTGTTACAGCCTGATTGGCCAGCAATTATTGTTATTAATCATTATCAGGTCCTACAAATAACTGACAGCCAATCAGGCTGTGACACACGGCCTGATGTCCTCACCTTAACATGTGCTCCAGGGGCACATGTTAGAAAAACCCAATTTATATTTAAATTTTAATTTAGATATATAAAACTTTACCCGTGTTTTATATTTTGTAACTGTGATAGAAGTATAATTAATAATTATGCACGGGTTTTTACATAGGATATTTCATTATGTATTAATATCGATTTATATTTTGTAGAAAATTTTGTTAGATGGAAGATTTAACTTTTTTTAACCGACATGGATGTTGAAGTTAATATTGTTGTTTAAATTTAAATATTAATATCATGGGAGGTGATTTGCACACTTTACTTTTTGATTGGCACACTCTAAACTATATGTCTTTGACATTTATACCCTTATGCTAATAGAAGTAATGAGTGAAAAGAAAGGGGGAATTACATATATATCCTTAATTTGCAGAGAAATTACATATATATCCAAACTAACTTAATTTTTACATATATATCCCTCATTTTGTTTCAAAATTACGTATATATCCCTCTTTTTTTTAAAAATTCTCGAAAATTTCTAAAAAAAATTCACAATATCGTGTATGTTGGTGCATAAAAAAGTTATGAAAGAAGTTTTCTTAAAAGTGGATAGTTTTGCCGAAAAATATTATGAAAAAAACGTTTGTGCATTAAATCTTTTTTTGTGCATCAAAAAATCGTTTTTGTACCCAACTTCTTTTGACTTTTTACATCAAAATTTTATTGCACATCATACTATAACAAGTTAAAAATTTTAGGCATTAATAAATTTTTGTGCATCAAAATTTCGTTTTGTGTGCATTAAAAAAATATAAAAACTCAAAATTAGAAAAACTTCCTTTACAAAAATTTTATTGATTCACAAAATTTTATACTTGTTATATACTATGATGCGCAATAATATTTCGATGAAAAAAATAAAAAGAAGTTTGGTACGAAAACGAATTTTTAATGCACAAAAAAATAATTTAATGCACAAACATTTTTTTAACAATTTGTTTTGGCAAAACTATCCACTTTTAGAAAAACTTTCTTTACAACTTTTTTATGCACTAACATACACGAACTTGTGGAATTTTTTCAGAATTTTTCAGAATTTTTTTTTTAAAAGAGGGATATATATGTAATTTTGAAGCAAAATATGGACATATATGTAATTTTTAAGTTTGTTTGGATATATATGTAATTTCTTTGCAAAATAGGGATATATATGTAATTCTCCCGAAAAGGGGAAAGTAGTGTAGGGGTATAAATGTCAAGGCACATATTTTAGAGTGTGTCAATCAAAAAGTGGAGTGTACAAATCACCTCCCTAATATCATGTCGTAGACTAAAAATGTACTCGTGTTTTATATTTTGTAATTGTGATAGAAGTATAATCAATAATTAGGCACTTGTTTTTATATTTAAAAATTCATTATGTATTTATATCCATATCCTAGAATGAATGGATAAAGTACATTTTGTACTTTGTCCGTGTTACAATCTTAATTCTAAGTAATGGACAAACATACTTTTGGTACAACAGTGTTGACAAATGTTTTGTTATCTACCCATACTTGTATATGTTACATTTGGTTGATAAGGACTTGTATTTATCCTTTCAAATATATCCCGTCTATTCTTCAGTCACTTAGACATTTGTCCAGGTCTTTTGTAGGTCTTCTTTGTAGAGGAGATTGATTGGGATTCAGTGTTGTTGTCATCACTCACTGAATCTATTATCTTCTGCTTTGGTTCAGGGACTTCATTTATTGAGATCCGCCTCAATAAATGATGAGTCTTTCTCATAGATTTAGGTAGAACAACTTAAAGGTAACTCACTGAACAGTGACTTGATATATGTTAAAGGTTATCTTAACACTTAAGATGTTTTCTATTTAAATCTTAAACAAAAATAATTGGGTATTGAATTAACCAAACTAAACAGAATACACTAATACTTATCCTGATTGAGATTGATGATAAAAAGAAAATTGCACTATGCTCACAATGTTCCATTGTTGCTAATTCAAAGACTAGTTGATTACGACTATGCATATATTCTGATCATGCAAGTAGTCGATTATGGTTTCATAGTTTGTTATGTCGTACACAAATCTCTCAATATGAAACGGTGGTGGGTTATTATTTAACTAGGCTATTGTTATTGGGAGGCCTGTCGCCCTGTCCCACATTATTTGCCGTTTTTAAAAATAAATAAAAAATTATTATAATTATTTATATCTTTCTTTTATATAATAAAAAAATTACATCATTTTGGAGTTTTCTATCAAATTAAATCTTATGTGAAAAGAAATTGGATCAATCAGAATGCTTGATTTTGCCACGTAGAAAAAATCGTGCGATCTAATTGGTCAATAAAAAGTCAAAATTGAATCAATTTGGTCAAAATTGAAAATTTTTAGTGGAAAAATCTAATGGAGAAAAAAACACATAAAATATATGTGTCAAATTTGTGAAAACAAAAACTTGAAAAAAGAAGAGATAATTAATGAAACTTTAATGGTTTAATTTTAAAAAAATTATATGGAGTTAAAAGTGTAAATTTATAAATTTACAAGTTTTATTATAACTTTAAAAAATAAACAAATAACTCCTTAAACTTTATACCTCTAGACTTTATATTTTAAAATACAATAAATGTAAACAATTTCTTACTTGCAAACAAAGATTTAATATTATCTAATCACATCCTAAATCTACCCGAAAACTTTTTTGTGGATTTTTCATTGTAGGCCTGAAATCATGTTGTACAACCGAAGTGCATCGAAGGTTCACTTAAGCCGACTCCGGGCTACCTAAAAGGGTAGTTTCACTGGGATTGGTTGGCTCATAATGTCGAGTCAGAAAACAGGTAAATCAAAAGAAAGAAAAAATTAGTAATCATCCTCAGCTTCATATACTACGTAATATATAAAAAATTTAATGAATCTATTATTTTCATACATTTCGATAATACTCTATAACATAACTTATAAAACAGAAAAAATAACAATATATATGTAGTTTAAAAAACATAAAGTTTAAGCTCCGTGCGTGCACGAGCATTAAAACTAGTTAACCTATATATTAATATGCATTACGCATGCTGAAAAAAAGAATAAGCCCGTTATTCACATTAGTCAACTACTGAACTCAGCTCTAAGTATGGAAGTTGGCTAATTTATGTTATAAACTTATCTCATTTATATTATTAGCCCAAATCTTTTAGCATGTAAATTAACAAGCAAGATAACCTGCGCGTTGCAGCGGGACATATTTTTTTTTACGAATTAATTTTGAATGAATATAGAGTGGGAAGGTGTCCGCGCATTACGGCGAGGCTGACTTGTATGCAACACATGTATTTTATTTACGTGACCATTTTTTTTAAATCGTACGTATGTCAGAAGCATTGCAATATTTGGCTCGTTTTGTCCGCAATTTGAAGATCTTTCCGTGGGTATTTTTTGATCTGAATGAGTCGGTAAATATGTGTTATATATTTGAGAAATAAAGTCTATTATATAAAAAAGTCGTAAATAGTTATAAGTTAATGGTATGTTTTGTAAATTTTCTTTTTTTTTTCTCTATTTATATTAAACTTCAACATTTTTTTATAAAATCGAAGCATTGCAATGTTGGGCTAGTTTTGTTTGCAATCCGAAGATTTTTCCGATGATATTTTTATCTGAATGAAAACAGTAGATTTGTGCTATATATTTGATAAATAAAGTTTATTATATAAAAAAATCGTAAATAGTTTAAAGTTGAGAGTTCGTTTTGTAAGTTTTCATTTTTTTTCTCATTAATGGGCCGGTGGAATTTTTTTTTAATGTGGCCCAAATTCGGCCCGATGTCAAAACGACATCGGATTTAAGCTCTCATGTGTATATTTATAATCACCTTTAGAGACCTGGTGCTATGCTACAACCTAAATAAAATAAAATAGGTTTTGTTAAAGGGGTCATTCATCGCAATAGCTTACAATGCTCCTGGATTGCTTTATCAAAGGCTTACAAATCACCTTATAAATTTCATGGAGAAATATCATAATTATAACCATGTGATTTTGTAATGACCTTAATTTAATGGAGATAAGAACAAGTTTAATTGCAAAAGCAAACCTTCTGATAATAACTAAAATTCAAGTGCAGACATGGATATAAAAGGGAAATTACATAAAAGAAGTTGACAATGAACAAAAGAATGAAGTAGAAGAATTCTTTAGAAATCAGAAAAGAGGGCCACGTTGTGTCATACTCCACCTTCTATTTTGCCTCCCAACTCTTCTTTTAATCCCGTAGCTTTAGGGTTGGTTTTCTCACACGATTACTCTTTCTAACTGCCTCTTTCTTTTCACTTGGACTGTTTACATCATGGGCCACAATATGCTCTTTGACTCCCTTATTTAGTCTACTTATTATAGCATTCCTCCCCCATCGAAAGAGACCTTGTCCTCAAGGTCTATGTTAGGATATTGCTGTTGAAGTTGATTCCATGATTCCCATGTATGTTCTTCTCGTCCATCCCACTGCACTAGGACCTGAATTTCCCACTCATCCTTGACCTGAACTTTACGAGAATCCAAAATGTGAATTGGCTGAACTAAAGGGCCTTCTGGAGTGGAGAATAATGGTAACGGAATATACTGATTAGAAGGTTCACCAACACAAGGTTTAAGGAATGATAAATGAAAAACAGGGTGTATACGAGATGTAGCAGGCAACTCTAGTTTATAAGCAACGCGACCAATCTGTTTAACAACGCGAAATGGACCAAAGTAGCGCATACCCAATTTTTGATTCCTTTGCAACTTGACAGAATGTTGACGATACGGTTGTAACTAAACAAACACATAGTCACCAATAGCAAATGAGAGTTCACGTCGTTTCTTGTCAGCATATTTCTTCATTCAGGCTTGTGCACGACCAAGATTGATTTTCAACTGAGCTAATAAAGCATCTCTTTGTTGCAACTGATCAATTACATCGTGAGGTGTATCGTCACAAAACGAGTGGGTAATGACTGAAGGTGGGTCTCTACCGTACACGACTTTAAATGGGGTGACGCCAATGGAAGTCTGGAATGCAGAATTGTACCATAATTCTGTCCATGGCAGAAAATTGACCCAAGCTTTTGGGTTATCAAAAACAAAACAACGTAAGTATAACTCTAAGCATTTGTTTAACACTTCAGGTTGACCATCCGACTGTGGGTGATACGCGGATGACATTTGCAGTGACGTGCCTTGCAACTTGAATATATGAGACCAAAAAGAGCTGGTAAAAATCTTATCTCTATCTGAGACAATAGACCAAGGTATTCCATGAAGTTTAACAACCGTCTGAACAAATAGTGTCGCCACTTGGGGAGCGGTAAACTGTGCATGAAGGGGAGTAAAGTGAGCATATTTAGATAATCTATCAATCACAACCATTATGATGGTGTACCCATGGGAGTTAGGAAGACTAGTGATGAAGTCCATTGCCACATCTTCCCACACTTGATTAGGGATAGGGGGAGGAGACAATAATCCAGCCGGGTGAAGCTGTGATGTCTTAGCACGCTGGCAAATTTGGCAAGAACGAATATAGTTATGAATATCCCGCCGCATTCCCTACCAAAAGAAATAAGTGGCTATATGAGCATATGTGCGTAGAAATCCAGCATGGCCACCAAGTGTGGAAGAATGAAATTCCACTAACAATTTGTTAATCAGGTCTTTAGATTCTGGAGGTATAACCATACGATTTTTACGATACAAAAACCTATTCTTCACTTGATACGAAGACAATGCGACTGGATCCTTTTCAACTTTGCTTATTAGTGAAGTCATTGAAGGTGACGCTGCCAAAGCTGCCTGAATCTCCTCAACAATGCTAGCTTGACTTGTTGATAATGCAAAGTTAAAGCATCGTGAGAGACCATCCGCACCCCCATTTGATGTTCCAGCTTTGTACTCAATACGAAAGTTGTAGCCAAGTAATTTTGGCAACAAAGCCTGTTGTTCAGGTGTTTGAATAGTTTGGTCACTTATGTGCCTCAAACTGTGGTGATCCGTGCGGATAATAAAATAATGACCAAAAAGATAATGGCGAAATTTAGCCACCACCTCTGTGATAGCATACAGTTCACGAACATAAGTTGAGGCTTGTTGCATCCTATATGACAATTTCTTTGAAAAAAATGCAATTGGATGTCCATTTTGAGACAAAATTACTCTAATACCTTGGCCTGATGCATCGGTTTCGACGATAAAAGGCTTGCTGAAATCCAGCAACACAAGAACAGGGGCTGTGAGTAAAGCATGCTTCAGTTTTTCGAAAGCTGATTGACCCTCATGTGACCACTTGAAATTATTTTTCTGTAGTAATGTTGTCAATGGATGAGCAATAGATGAATATTGTTTGATGAAGCGACGGTAATAACCTGTGAGACCAAGGAAAGCACGAAGTTGAGATACAGAAGTAGGTATTGGCCAATTTGCAACAGCAGTGACCTTCGCAGGATCCATTTCTACACCAGCACCCGTAACTATGTGACCGAGATATTCAATGCGTTGTTGACCAAAAGAACACTTAGAAAGTTTGGCATATAACTGATGCTCTTGTAAACAATGAAGAACCATAGTGAGATGTTCCAAATGTAGCTGCCAAGTGGAGCTATAAATGAGAATGTAGTCGAAAAAGACCAAGACAAACTTTCGTAAATAATAGGGGAAAAAAAAAGAACACGACAAAACATCATTCATGAGAGCCTGGAAAGTTGCTGGTGCATTCGTCAATCCGAACGGCATGACAAGCCATTCATATAAACCATGATGAGTACGAAATGCTGTTTTGTAACGATCTTTAGGTTTCAAAAGGATTTGATGATAACCTGAACGAAGATCCAATTTTGAAAAATAATGTGATCCATGTAATTCATCCAGTAATTCATCGACTGTTGGCATCGAAAATGAGTCTTTAATTGTTATCACATTTAAAGCACGATAGTCGGTACAAAAACGCCATGTACCATCCTTCTTTCGGACAAGAAGTACTGGTACGGAAAAAGGACTTGTGCTAGGCTGAATCAAACCTTCTCTTAACATATCAGCAACCATGGTTTCAATTTGAGCCTTTTGACTTACCGGGAAACGATACGGACAAACTTTCACCGCATTAACACCCTCGTGTAAGACAATACAGTGATCTTGAGTGCGAGAAGGAGGTAAACCAGTGGGAACCGCAAACACGGATGCAAATCCATGTAAAACAGTAGCCAAATCATGAGGAACCGTATCAGCTAACTGAAGAGTATCATTTGTAGTTGTATCCATGGAAAGACAATGGATGGTATAAGCTTCTGCAATCGCATCAGTCGCTGATAAACGTTTAAAGTGATGAAATTGGGCTTGGGGGGGGGGGGGGGGGGGGGGGGGGGGGGGGGGGGGGGGTGGAGGTGAACCAGACTTTTCACCTGTGAGTGTGATAAATTTCTCATCAAGATAAAATTTAATTGTGGCAGAGCTATAGTCAGCAATATGAGGTCCTAATGTAGCTAACCACGCCGCCTCTAAAATAATATCCGCACCTGATATTGGTAAAACATAGGCTGAAAATTTGATGAGTTCATTTTGAACATGTAAAGGAATGGAAGTAATCAAACCCTCAACCTGTAAGAAAGTACCACTTCCGACCATAACTTGAAAAGTTTTAGAAGGTTCAATTGGAAGACCTACATGCTTAGCAACTCGAGGTTGAATAAAATTATCCGAACTACCACCGTCAAGTAAAACATGAACCTGCGTTCCATTTATAGACCTAGAAAGACGAATAGTCGCCACCCCGTTGGATCTGTGTTACGCATTAAGGTTGAGATATGGATCTTGATTTTCTTGAAGCAACGAAGTAGCATCCAGTTGCTCCTCAGAAGGTTCAATCAATGAAGAAAAACCAGACTCATTAGTAGACGTCATTAGTAGCAAAGCTTGTTTGTTCGGGCATTTGTGATTCCATGTGAATTTTTCATCACAAGTGAAACAAAGGCCCTTTTCTCGATGTAGTTGCATTTCGGCTGGAGATAGTTTCTTAATTGGGGGTAATGGTTTTGTTTGGGGTGTAGGTAAGAGTGGTGGTAGAGGAGATGGCCTTGGTGGATATGAAGAAAAAGTAGTGGATGGTGAAGAGGTAATGTTTGATGTTTTTGGTGTAATGGATTGTGTAGCAAACTTAGCTTTAGAGCTATATGTTACTGGTTGTTTTTCATCAAATAAACGAGACAAACTACCTGCATGAATCAGCGACTTGGGAGCTTGTGCAATCACGTCTCGACGAATATGGTCTTTCAAGCCACTAAGAAAGAAATCCAATAGTGCGTCTGGTGATAACCCATCAACTCGCACTAGCCAACGCGTCCCAAGTAGGTATCTGGTTGGCCTTTTGGAGCATTTGAAACCACGGTATCACCGAACCCTCAAAATGAACAGAAGCAATAGTAAGGCGTTGTATGTCAGGGGTTTCATAATACGTGAAAAACTGCTCAGCATGAAAGAGCCAATTAAGAGGGTCTGAGCCATCAAAACGGGGAAAATCAAGTTTAACATGACGAACTTGCAACGAGTTTTGACTAGTGTTTCGATTGAATTGGGGTTGAGATTGAGACACAGAGAGTCGATCAATGCCACGAGTTAAAGTATCGAGTGTCCGTTGAATTGTTTCGAGGGACGTCTCGACATGTTGCAGCCGATTATCATGGGCTACTTCACGATTATCGCGTTGGGTGTTCGATTCAACCAATCGTTCCACCGTAGTTGCGAGTTCCTTTAAACGAGTGTGTTCAGCCATGGGTTGAATGAAAGCACCAAATGTAATGACCTTAATTTAATGGAGATAAGAACAAGTTTAATTGCAAAAGCAAACCTTCTGATAATAACTAAAATTCAAGTGCAGACATGGATATAAAAGGGAAATTACATAAAGGAAGTTGACAATGAACAAAAGAAGGAAGTAGAAGAATTCTTCAGAAATTAGAAAAGAGGGTCACGTTGTGTCATACTTCACCTTCTATTTTGCCTCCCAACTCTTCTTTTAATCCCCTAGCTTTAGGGTTGGTTTTCTCACACGATCACTCTTTCTAACTGCCTCTTTCTTTTCACTTGGGCTGTTTACATCATGGGCCACAATATGCTCTTTAACTCCCTTATTTAGTCTACTTGATATAGCAGATTTGTAAATTTAACCGAGTTGCACTAGAAGTGGACATGTTGTAACGCAAAACCTACGCCCTTTGTACATACAAAAAGAAAGCATACGTTAGTTCATTATGTTTTCGCCTACATGACAACAAATTAGCCCCAGCTGCAACGCATGTGTATCTTCCTATCTCGTTGTACCTAAACAAAACAAGAGAGGCAGTGGCCACACGGTAAGCTAATTTAACTTTTATATGAGGGTAAAACACTAAAACTCCTTCCCTATAAGTTAATATACGATATAACTCATGGTTACAAAGATGTAAATGCAAGAAGATAGGAACTTTTTTGATTTAACAAAAAAGTTTGACAATACCAACTCTTATTCCCATAGGAGCATCATAATCTCCATTCATATAGAAAAAAACGATTAATTCCCTGGCGCAAACTTGAGGAGCATAGATAGGATATCGATTCCTCTTCAACGCAAGTATCCGTCACTGCGAGCCATCTTTATTAACCCCAGTTATGTTTTTTGCAACGAGCATGTCTTCCACACGGTAATAAGCCGACCAGACCTTCCTTTTGGCACTGGTCCTTTGACATTGTAAACATCAAGCAAGTACCTATAAAATTATAAATAGGCGTAGTAATAACAAGTAATGTAGCACACGCGGCAACATATATGCTTTACAGAATCAAGTAACAAATCAAACTAGAAGTTTAGACATAAAACAACATAAGCTAATATTGCATCATTTCAAAAGTCAAACTTCTATCTACTTTTCAGTATGACAAATTGACAACACTGCCTATAAACATACAACGCCTCTATCAATTCAAAAGAAAAAGAATCATCTACTGTATAAACTACAAGTACACATTTTTGACCCAATATGGTATCCTCAGCAGTAATCAACCTTCCAAAGAAAAGTATCACCACAACACCACTCAACTCTTTTGCCATTGTTGACTTTGACTAAAAAGAAAGTCAACTTGTCAAAACTTGATCCGATTTATGTTTATCTGTTTGATGTGGATTCTGAAGAGCTAATGGCAAGAGTCATCATCTTCTCCCTAACTTGTAATGAATAAGTTGCCACAAAATGTTGACCCAAGTGTCGGGGACACCGGGTAGGCACCAATGCATGCAGTCTTGCCCCCAAACAGATACAACATCCTTCTTTCCTAACCATATGGCTGGATGGGTATCTGCTCTGAACTCACTCAAATGAATCAGGTCAAGTAGTTCAATATCCGTTCCTTGGAGTGTGTTAACAATGAGTTGATTGATTAGTCTTGCTTCCTTGTTGACTCCATTGTTGCTGGGATCAAACCACAAGTCGAGCTGTTCACGTATAAGTATATACATATCTTATACTAGTAGTACTTAATAGTTGATACTTTATATAACAAAATATCCTCATAGAATTCTCCATAAAAGGAGCCTTTTCAGTATAAAAGATGTTTAAATGCAATTATAAAATGTAGATGAAGTCAAAAGCTACTCATACATGTTTTCATAAATAACTAGAGGTTGAAAAAGGCAACATAGGTCAAATGGGTAATTTCCTTGTACGGGGCAGGTTGATCCAAAACACTTTTGTCCACATTTTTAAATAGGTGCACAAATACATTGTGTATATGTGATCAAATAGACTATATTATCACAATAAAATCAAACTTCTAGATTCAAGCGATTTTGGAGGTTAACAATACATTTTGGACAACTTTCAACCAGTTAGACCAGTATCCCTTTTTTGCTAATTCTTTTTATATTTCTCAATTTACCTGAGTTGACCCATTCACAAGTAATTGGGTTACCTCCATAAATTACACAATGTTTGTCCCACAAAAACTGCATATTGACTAGGCACATAGTTTCAAATCAATAAATGCTTGATGATGGGCAACTGTCGATGCACAGAGACATATAACCAAGACCAACATATTTACATGCTAATACTGATATAAGTTCAATCAGATGTTGCAGTAAATATCACATCTTTTTTATTAGATTTCAAATTTTCATAAGAGTCATTGAAAGAACCACTCATACCTCATATTTCTTAAGGGGTTCACTGAATAAGCAACTTCCATTTTGATTCCAATCACCACCATGGAAGTGCCTAGGTGACTGCAGCCGCCAAAATTTAAGTGTCTTCGGGAATTCCTTTTCTGTGTAAGCAGCCATGTTTTCTAGTACAATTTGAAGCCCGTCTATCATATCTGTAGCAGGAACAATTGGCTTCCCCCCTTTATAAAAAGCAAGAGGCGACTCTTTTGGGAACTTATCATATCCCCACCTATATATTAAATGAAAACATGTACACTCAATTTGTGTTTTATCAAATATCTAGAAGACTCAAGTTATATACAGTTTTCAATGTATGTTTACCAGTGTCCAGTATTGAAAATGAGAACATCATAGAAACCACCAATATCCGCCCAGCCTTTTGCTGGAATATCCACATCTACACGATGTACGCCCCTTAACTCATCACCCTCAGTTATCTCCAATTGTTTTGGCTGCCACCTTTATTTTATCAGTAATGCTAAGTAAGAACCGGCTTTCAATAATGAAAATAAAAAAACCCCATAAACTCACACAAGATAGGCGAATGAGCAAATCAATAAGCAATGAAATTTTTTCTTATTAAGAGTTTGTTCACAATACATTCAGCACTAAAGTTACCGTTGTTTATCTATAATATATTAGCTTAACAAAGATTGCCACTTTTGACTTGTACGTAGTTTAACTTTCTAGAATCAAACAGGTTACTTTCTAGTTTCACAAAAGGGGTTACTTGGATTTGCTTATTTATACTACTTAAGCTTTTTGAAATGACCATAATCACATATTCATCTCAAACACAGTGCACGAGTTGTGTTTAAATTCTAGCGTAACATAACACAATCAGCTTCAGTGGTTCACATTCAGCACTAAGCTTGTTGAAAGTATGCGTGTTTGGCAAGTTTTATTATTTAAGGGCCTAAGAGGAAATATTATCAGATAATCAGTTTGAATAAGCAAATCTCAAGACTAACCATTTCACCCCTAAAAAATTAGATAGCCACAAGCAGTTCAAAACTGATTGTCTATTGTATCAAAACACAGCAATCAGATAAGTGCATTTATGCATTCACAAGTGCTAACATCAAGAATGAATGTAATTCGCATTCAATATTAAAGGGTGTTAGGGATTGCTTGTTTTTTCGCCTTATCAGCTTACTTTTGGATATCAAAATTTTGTTTAAGGCAAAAACGAGCAGTTTCGTTATTCGTTTATCCATTTACTGTATTTTTTTATAGCAAAAGCAAATCAAAACACTATTTACTAAAGAGCTAAAATTAAAGTTACTTATGTGCTTCTGCTTATAAGCAATCCCAAACCCCTGATCAACGATAAGATGAAAAACCGCTTACTCGTATTTCACTAACAAAACGGAACGATGATACCCAACCGTAACATTAAACTTGGGAAAATGCCCCCCTCTCCAAGCACCCTTCCTCTTCCACTTCTTAGCACCCAAATCAGCCACCCTAAGCACACACAGCAAGCTCACCACAAAATTCTCATTCAAACTATCCCCAACAAATCCCACATTCTTACCCCTCATTACACTCAGAAACTCAAATGGGTCAATCTCATCAAGTTCACAATTTTCAGGTACCCATTTCCATGAATTCACCAGATCCATGTTCTTTTTTTGGTTTTTTATACAATTCCATGAGTTTCTTTGAAATGGGCAGGTTTGGTCATAAAGGGGCTTTTTGTGGGTCGGCTTAAATACCCATTTTCCTTTAAAAAGGTTACAGGGTTTTGGTGGTGATGGCGAAAGATTTGTGGGTTTTGAATTTGGGTTAAAATGGAAGATGTTTGAGTAGAAGATTGTGACTGTGATTGTGATGATGATTAGATATGATAATAGTCTTGGTTTTAGCTTATTACTAGAAGATGACATTGATGTGTTTTGATGTGGGGTATGAATGATGATGTTTCTGCTCTGGCATAGTAAAAATTTCATACCGACTATCATCGTGAAGTCCGAGAGTTTCCCGGCTTCTCGTGATGACCGCAGCGCAACAAACGGTGTTTGCGCCAGAGGAGGGTGGTGAGAAGCATTGAGCCATTAGCTTGCTGAGCTTTTATGATTTGGGTTTCTCACCCACATCATCGAGAGGGGGCTTTTTTCGCTATAGAAAAGAAAGGTCAATGAAAGGATTCAGTAATGACGCCATGCATCACCATTGAGTGCTGTGCTGAAGAGAAAAAAAAACCGAAAAAAGTTCCCCACATTGGGAGAGAAAAGAGAAGACTGCGGTCAATGATCAATTGTGCACATCCTTTTTGGATGGTCGGCTTAGAGTGAAAGCATACGAACATAGACTTTGTGACTGACTTCGCCGTATAAGCATATCTTCACTGAAAGTCATTAGGGCTGCTTTTGCCCATGCCATGAATGAGAGTGAGTCCAGTCCATCTTCCTTCCCTGGATATGCTGTGTCCTCTACATTCGCTTCGTCCTCCGCTTTTGACTCCTCTACTGCGCAAAGATTTTGATCCCCCGTTTAGTGAGTCGTGAAAGCACCTACCTTATGTTTAGACGTATTGGTTTCAGTGAAAAGCCAAATAGAGAGTTTTGCGTGTGCCTGCTTTAGTAAGAGTAAGGAAAAAGCTTGAAAAGCGTACTTGCTTTAACAACGGAAAGAGGTTCCTTCAGCGGTTCAGCTTTAGGTCTCGGTTCAGGTGCTTTTCATGATTGTGGTGTTTGATTGGGCACGGGCGTTCCTGTCCTTACTTAGAGGTCAAGTTGCCACCTGTCTATCGAAGGGGGATTTCCCAGCCTATCTCGGTATATGTTACCGAAAGAAGGAAGAAGAATCTAATGATTTCCCTAATTCTGTGAGAAAGAAAAACCAGTTTGTTAGAGCTGGGGCAGAGAAGCAATCAACAGAATGGGTCCCTGTTGTTCACAAGTGAAGGCACTGAACGGATCAAGATCTCGTAAATTCATTGTCTTTCTTGATTCAAATCAGAAAGAACTTCTTTCGCTATTGAAGCCATGCCTGAGCTGTCAGCTTATTAGCATCCCTCTTCTGCGTTAGGAATTGCCCGAAAAGGTTCGATTGAATCCCATGCTTTCATGGTCCCTATCTCTGCCCCGGCACTGGCCGACACGTAGGTCTATTCCGCGCTTTCCTAGGTGCGCATCTCCATCTACTAAAAGTAGGGGTGGTTGCCATAGATAGATTGGGTCATTCGTAACCAGAGCAATAACCGATGCTACAGCATAAACTAAAGCTATACGTGGCGGCCCCTAAAGGCGTAACTGACAGGTTCTGTTTTATCTGCCCATCCGAGTCATCCCGTACTCCAAAAAAAGCAGAGGTGAGGTCCGGAGAGTGGGACGGATCTACCTGGCCAAGGTGCCAATGTCAAGTGGTTATCCGAAGTGTTGGAATATGCTCTACCTACGGTACCTAACTAGTCTTTCTTTTCGGTAAGTCAGAATATATTGACCGATGGAGGAGAACCCCCGAAGTCAACATAAATGAAGGGGCATACCCCACCCCAGGCAACCAAACAAAGAACTCAAGACACTCCCCGAGCTCTAAAATCAAGAAACTAACCTAAAAAAATGATTGAAATTAGATTACGATTACAAAGGCTAAAAATCATCCAAGTTTCTACGTAATCAAAAAGAGCCTAAGGATTAACCGAAACTAAGCACATACTAAGCCCAATAAGACACATTGGCCTAGATATACATGAGGCCAACTGAAAAACAGGTATACACATCAAATCAACTAGGATGAAACATAGGATTCGGTGGATGATTCGGCATCCTTTATTAATTGCGTATATAACGGTAGCCCTTCCTAAATCGTTTTTGAGTAGGCTAGGAAAGAAAGAAGAAATGATAGAGCGAAATGGGTTGGTTGCCAAAAGGGCTATCTGATCTGATCATGGGGGGATAGCACAAGGGCTTAAGGCATTGGTTTGCTAAATCGACATACAAAAAGATTGCATCATGCATGGGTTCGAATCCCATTTCTTCCAGTCTTTTCCTACTGAACACTTTCCTGCTCAAGATAGGGTACTAGAAAGGGATCATACGAAGGCTATGTTCTTTTTTGAGATCTAGCCTGAATGACTCCTAAACTAAAGGTTTTCATTATATCTAAAGTGTGCAGTGAGGGATCTTTATATTATAGGTAGCCAGTCTTTACTTCACTCGACCCAAGCAATGCCCAAAGAGTCCCATGCCTTTCTTGGTCGGACCAAGCCAACTGGCGATTTCCGACAAGTCTTTCCTAATTTTTAGAGCAAGAAGCGGAACTACAAGAAAGCTTTCTTTATCTTTATGGATAACCAATTCATTTTCAAATATAGTTGGGAGACTTTACCCAAGAAATGGGTCAAAAAAATGGAAAGATCGGAACATGGGAATAGCTCTGATACCAATACGGACTGCCCATTTCAATTGTTGTGCTTTCTTAAATTGCATACTTATACAAGGGTTCAAGTTTCGATCGATATTTGCGGAGTTGATCATCCCTCTCGAAAACGCAGATTTGAAGTAGTCTATAATTTACTGAGTACTCGGTATAACTCACGCATTCGTGTACAAACCAGTGCAGACGAAGTAACACGAATATCCCCGGTAGTCAGTCCATTTCCATCAGCCGGCCGGTGGGAGCGAGAAGTTTGGGATATGTTTGGTGTTTCTTCCATCAATCATCCAGATCTACGCCGTATATCAACAGATTATGGTTTCGAGGGTCATCCATTACGAAAAGACCTTCCTCTGAGTGGATATGTGGAAGTACGCTATGATGATCCAGAGAAACGTGTGGTTTCTGAACCCATTGAGATGACCCAAGAATTTCGCTATTTCGATTCTGCTAGTCCTTGGGAACAGCGTAGCGACGGATAATTCAGAATCAGAATAGGTCCAGGGGACAAATCAATAGGAAATGTAATTTGCTTCGTAAGAATAAGAATTCACTTCTATGAAAGACTTTCACGGGAATTGTCTTGATCGTCAGATATCATTGAGAAAGAAATAGGAAGAAGTGTTATCGCCTGCAATTCTTCCCAGTATGGAATGAGTAAAGAATCAAGCTACAAGTCTCGATCTATACGAAAGGCACTGGTTTTTTTCTTTCTTTCGGTTTCATTGATAGCAGAATATCCTGACTCTATAGGGGCGCTAGCGCTTTACTAATAGAATATAAAAGGGGCCTGAAAAACGTAATAGGCTGCGCTGATACTCTAGGCTCGCTTCTTCAAGCTCCGCCCCTTATTGAAAAAGAAACTAACGAGCAATCAAACAAACTAAAGCGCTAACGTTATATTACTTAGTAAAGCAACCTTTCGCGCTAGGCGCTCACTTTTTTTGTCTGCGTGGAAGCTGGCGGCGGGGCTTGCTTAACCGGATACACGGAATTGGGATCTCTGTCACATGCAAATCTTTCTATCGGGAAAGCCTCGCTTATTCAAAGGGCTGATTATTTAGAACCCTTTTTGCTCATAAGATAAGTAAGAAAGCGTTGGTGGGATCGGCGGGATGATGATGAGTATATAAATCAATAAAGAAGAAATGGCAAGAGAAATTGAATATCGATGGAGGTGCATTGCCGATGTGGAAAACAGGGCAGGGATTCTCTACAATGACACTGTAGACGTATAGATTAGTTAGATTCGTAGAACAGAAGAAGAGCCTGACTTTCTATTAGTCAAGCGCTAGCACCCCTATAGAGTCAGGATGTCTTCTGGATAGCTGCGAAGCCTTCAATGTTGATATGGAGACTTTGCTTCCCGTTCGCTGAACAACCCACCTGTTGCAACACTGAACTATGCTTTAAAGGACGAACTCCACCGATTTTTGAGCTATTGAATTAGGCGATCCGAAAATCTATTTCTTTCTCACTCCCCTCTATCAGAAAAGGAGGCTTGACTCTGAAATGGTGGTAAGGTAAGCTGTATGTATCTAGATAGAAGTAGACCTAGAGCTCTGGGGCTTTAAGGGATAGGGCAGGTTTGGAACCCTAACCCAGACCAGGAAGGGAACTATATCCTATAAGACTATCACACACGAGACTCGCCTGGGCTCTCATCGAGACTAAGTCACTTCCCTCTTCATCTCTCCCCTCGATCCAGATCTCCCATTTGAGAATAGCATAGGTGAGAGAGGTTCTACCCGATACAACTGGCTATCCCCTTCCCCTCTATCGCCTCTTTCACCCCAAAACCTTAATTGGCTATCTTTGTTAGGCTATCCGACTGAACTGGATGGATCCACTTCTCATCCACTACCGCGTGTAAGAGATAGGCTCTCCAACGAAAGCGGATCCACATCTCCTCTACTATCCTTCCGTTTCGACTAGCTTTCGTTCTCTCGTTCGTAGCTTATTCGACTTTCTTGATCCCACTTGCGACTCAACTTTTGAGCTGATTGGGTTGGTGTTCAGTGTTTGGTCTTTTCCCATGCTTTCCGTTGGTCAACAACCAACAAAAGTGCTCGTTTAGTTCTTCACTACTCCTACAGAAAGGCCTCTCTTTCTGTCTGGAGGGAATTCAAAAAAAAAGATGGCAAAAAAAGTCAATTATATTCTACTTAAGACTCTGAAATCCTTCTGTGAAATAGCGCAGGGGGAGTATGAACTGGAACTAGACCAGGCCCATTGTTCTCCCGCAATGCGAAAGAATGCTTATTTTGAATCGTCAAAAGACCTCTTGAATAGTGCGCTCGAAAAGAGCGTAAAAGAGGTTCTAGATAGACATAACCTTCTCCCGAAAATCTTTCATATCCTTCATTATTAGAAAAAGTGATATCTACAAAAGTGGTAGATCCAGTTAATTTGGAACCTATCGATCTCATAACTATATATAATATGCTCGAAGATCTTATTCTTCGTGATGTACACAGTTCAACCTATCATACTATCATTCACCTATTAAATAACCTTTGGTAATCATGAGGGTAGTCTTTTTTCTTTTGGTTCCATACGTACTGGAGTTCTAACATTTGAATTTCTCTTACATTCTACGTTCCCGAAACGGATCCTATCAAATATTTCACATTTTCTATGATCATCTCTATTTCAGGTATTCGGGGAATCCTCCTTAATAGACGAAATATTCCTATTATGTCAATGCCAATTGAATCAATGTTATTAGCTGTGAATTCGAACTTTTTGGTATTTTCCGTTTCTTCGGATGATATGATGGGTCAATCATTTGCTTCATTGGTTCCAACGGTGGCAGCTGCGGAATCTGCTATTGGGTTAGCCATTTTCGTTATTACTTTCCGAGTCCGAGGGACTATTGCTGTAGAATCTATTAATAGCATTCAAGGTTAAACATGACTCCTAGAGAGTTACCAAAATACGAAGTTCTCTTTTCGTTCTCTTCTTTCTTTTTGATTTTGACTTGGTTGGCAGGGTCAGGGCCTTTCTCGCTGGGCGAGCGCATCCGATTCTAAAGTCCTTTCCTAAACCACTTCCCGTTCAGTTGCTGAAAGATAGAGAGAAGGCTTTCTAAATGAGATTGAGTTCCACGAATATGCAGGCTAGAAAGATGCTATTTGCTGCTATTCTATCTACTATTCTATCTATTTGTGCATCAAGTTCGAAGAAGATCTCAATCTATAATGAAGAAATGATAGTAGCTCGTTGTTTTATAGGCTTTATCATATTCAGTCGGAAGAGTTTAGGTAAGACTTTCAAAGAGACTCCCGCCGGGAGTGGCGTGGTAGTACCGGCGAAAACGGCTCTGCGCGATGTTGTCACATCCGCATCCGTCGACGTTATGAATTGTTGGGCCGTACCTTCCTCGTCGGTGTCTACGAGGAATCGTTGGGAATTGGGCTCTACTTTACCTTTTTTTATTTTCTTCTTTTCCTTTATTCTACTTGCTGAGCCCGTTTATGCCATGGAACCAGCGGTCCTGCCACCGCAGCTGGAGTGGCTAAACGCGCTCCCCGAGCGGGATCTTTTTTCACGGATAAGGGTTCTCGAGGGCCGTGATTACTACAACCTGCCTCCCCAGAATAATCCTGGGGAGTATGAGGGGCTTGTTCGCGAGCACTTGGCTCAAGCCATCGATCGTCCCCACAGGCAGGAAATTCTGAAATCAGAGGGGGTTGAGATTGGTATCTTGGAGAGAAAGGGGATTTTACAAAACCAACTCCTTGTTCTGATGCGAAATGAAAAAAATATCCTAGGTATACTGCGCGATTCCCCCCCTAATAAACTGGTACCCGCCTCCCCCGATCGGTATATCCGGTATATCCGCGCCGAGGCGTACGACTTCCTTGAAGAAAGGACGGTGCGGATGGGCTCTTTGGGAAACCCCTTAAACCAGGATTTATTAGAGAGGAATTTAAACGTCTGTATTGCGGATCTAACCCGAAGCGGTCGAAAGTCACAACTCTACCGCGAGTTCTACTCGCACTTTACCGGGGGGCCGCCCGCCGCTTAGCTTTAGATCCTCAATAACTTCGGAAGATGGTCAAGGTAGTTGAATAAAGAAAAATCGGGATCAGCTAAGGTTTAAAGATCCAAACCTTCTTCTTCTTAGCGGAAACGCGCGTGGCCAAAACATATAAAGATCGGCATAGTCGCTCATAGGGGCATATCTCTCCGGCTCATAGGGGCATATCTCTCCGGATAGAGGATAGTCTAGATCTTGATTCACTATTTCCATTTTTCTTTTTATATTGATTTTTTTCTCTGTCTCGTACGAAGCAATGGGAGGCAAGCTACGGCAGGATGTGACCTTGCCTTTCCCCCTGCTACCGCCGTTCTAAGTTCTTCTGACTAAACGAAGTTAAGACTAAAGTTTCGGAACTGAAGGTTGCAACTTTTTTCAGCAAAGCTTAGTAAAAATCCGTCCTTCGGCTACCTTGGATCAAGGGTAGAGATAGGAAGTAAGTCAAAGGTAGATCAACAAAAGTCTTAGTATGGGAAGAGTCAGAGCGAGGGGAGAGACTTTCTAAACGAAGGTTAGTCTAAGTAAGGAAATGGGCACTCTGCTCACATCGAAGTAACTGCTGTCTCCCTTATGGTCGACGTTCTTTCCTCCCATCTTCTCCCTATCGGTCGCCGAATAGAACTCTTCTTTGCCGTTCTGGTTGGCTTAGGGCGGTCGAACTCTCCGCTCCTCTCCTTAACAGTCGAGTGATTTCTCATTCTCTCTCCCTCTTTCTATAGATAAGCGGGTTCTTCGATCATTCTAATGAAATAGGTTCGTTAAAGCTAATGAAATAGGTTCGTTAAAGCCAATTGATCGAATTCTGTTTTAGATTCCTATTCCACTCGAACCGGTGCAGAACTCTTAACCTTTCTAGGACCCTCTCTACGGCAAGGTGCTGCTCTACTCTTTCCACCTTTCCCTCGTGTATAGCGGTTGAGTTCTTCGCCTCACGGTTTGGCTACCCATCGTCATTCCCTCTCTGTCTAAAGTGAGAGGGGTTCTCTGCGCGCAGTGTAAGATTCCCCTGGATGGGTCTCGTAGGCAGCAGCATTCGTGCTTGCCTTTGCCGTGATTGTCCGTTGTTCCCTTGGTGCGCTGTCATTGACGGTGTAAATCTGTTCGTTCGAGAAAACATGTTGATCTCTTTCCATATCCTATCCCCGGTTGTTGCCCTATCAAGATGTGTCCCTTCCTTTGACCCCTTTTCCGATTTATTAGTGCTGTCCCCCTTGCGTTCCCTCCCTTTGTGAAGACATTTCCCTTTTTCTCCACTCTTATTTCTTCCTTTCTTATTCTCCTGTTGGAAGTACCTAATCTGCTTTTTTAAATCTTTCCTTTCTTATACAAGATTCTAAGGTCCTTCCCCTGTATATAAGTCTGTGCGATTTTTCCCCTTATCTTCTGGCCGACGCTCCCCTTACTGGTATCAGTGCAAGGGCAATTAGTACGGGTTGCCATAGTTGTCTGGATGGATTGGAACGAAGGGATGAAGGAGGGCCGGCCTGCCCAACAAGTAGACCGGAATAACTAGCTTCTAGTCCAACTAGCTAGAGCTCCAGCCCAAGCCTCCAAATCGAAGCTTCGGAGAGCCTTCTCCCATGCGATGAGATGAATTCTGTCTCTCCCTCCAACACCAGACCGCGGACATCTCGTCCGAATTCCTTCAATCCTACCAGGCATTCCTTTCGGGACCCCAGGAGGGAATAAAGGCAAGCTTTGAAGAGTGGATTTCATTAAAAACAAGGCCTTACCAGCTTGGCCTAATAGGGCGGGCACCTTTCCAACCCGAAAGCTTCTTGCTGAATTTCTCTGTAACTGAATTCCAAAGTTCATCTCTTCATCTCCCCAGCATACCAAAATGAACCGAAATGGAATTGGCTATTGAACAGCCAAACATATTCCGGCCGGCCCTCGTAGTGTGGATGGAGGATGAAGGAAGAACACCTTACTTCTTTCAAAAGACGGAAACAGAGAGTAATTTTTTACCACTAGCCTAACTAATGATTTTACCTCACTTTGTTGTATTGTATAGACAAGCCTGACTTTATAGATAGGAATTCAGAAAAGAGTTATAACTTACCTTCCTGACTGTGCTTCCTGCTTTTGGACCTATTTTATATTATAGTGGTAAGACTGTAGTCTACTGCAACGGGAGAAAGGAAAGCAGGCCAATATTCATGATAAGACCCTCTTTACGCTCTCTCTTTCTGCTCGCTCCTGTCAACGAATGAATTGACTACTTGTGTCACTGACATTCCATTAGCATGGTGGACTATAGACCGGCTTTCACGTTCACTCTATAGGAAGGGGGCTTAGATTAATCGATTCAATGGGCGAACTGCTTTCCTTTAAAGGTAGCAAGTGATTGAAATGACAAGCTTGTAACTGATATGAAATCGGAAGACAGTAAGTTGGACGAGGAGCTCATGTACCACAGAGTGGGCAAATGCTCCCCTCTTTCAAGAGACTGTTTCTGTTCTTGTTTCTTTAGTCTCTTTACCTGCGAGCATGAATTCCTGAACCCAATACTAGGAAAGAGCTTCATACCCTATAGAGCTGACAGATCGGCTAGCGAAGATGGCTCAGTCTCAGTAGATCCCTCACTCCTCACCGGCGAAAGAGAGCCCTAAGGGAGAGAGTTTCGGTACTTCAGGCATATCTATCAATGGGCAAAGACAGGAGAGCCTTCTATCTCTTCCAGTCTTATAAAGGAAAGAAAGCAGGATGAACAGGCTTGAGTGTCGATAGGTGACTTTAAGGTAGGCGCCTATCTCTTATTATACTATAGCAACGGGAGAAGTCGGGATTGGTGCCCTAAATGAAGGGAAATCTATCAAAAATGAGCATTTTGCCCAGATAGAACTTTTTCAATTCATGATCTGCTCTACGAAGGGAAAAGTGAAAGTCTCATTTGACAGCTATATAAGATAGACACTTTCTAATTTCCATGTCTGTCTATGAGGGAAATAGGTCAAGTGTCATTTTGCAGCTATATGAGCATGAACATCTACTTTCGAATTTGAATAGTCCTCTTAGCCGGTCGATTGGCTTGAATCTCTCTTTCTTTTGAATCGTAACCTACTATTAGTGTATGCCTAAAACTGAACTAATTACTTTTCTCTAACCAACTTATGACCAAACAAAAAATGACTTAACTAATGGCCAGATTTCCCTCTCCTCATTAAAAACTACTTCTATCTAGCTCCTCTCTTCACCATCTTTTGGTCAAAAAGAGTCAGAGTATTAAATCCCAAAAGTCCTAGGAGTTAAGCATGTTGGTGATGAACTAGTTCTCGTTCACCCCAGACTTGTGGGTGGAATGAGTCAAGCTAGTTCCGAAATCGCCAGAGCCCTCTTGTTCTAATCTTTTTCTTAGCAACTGGCTTTCAGAAGTCTTGCTGCGAGGAAGATTAGAAACGCCTTACTATATTGAATTTAGAATAGTGGCATTTTTTCTGCAGATATGGAGTTTGTTGAGAGGACTTGCATCCTTCGTTCGTAGTGGTCATTTATAGCTGTTTTTCCAACTGAACCTAATTTACTATTTTGCGGCAAGAGGGGGCTCTTACTTCTTTCATCTCTAGGTTGAGTACTAGCAAGTCAGGGATAAGAGAAAAGCCTGGGAAGGAATCGGGTTTTCAGCATCTGTAGTGGAAGAGTGTACTGGTGGTGGTTTAGTTAGAGACAACAACGGGAAGGGGGCTCTCTCTTCTTTCAGCTGATTCTCCTTTTACTAGGCTTGCATAGATGGGGGTGTCGGTGTAAAGATCGCATGGAACAGTAAATGGCAATGGAATCAAACCTCCTCCTATAGGTAAGTTCAGTCTGTAACTGAGGCTTTCTAGGCGTAGGGCTAATAGCACAATGGCGGCGCGGCTAGGCTTTGTGGGTTCGAATGCCGGTTTGAGATAACCAGCCAGGCAAGGGAAAGAAGGAAGTCTTCCTGCGGAGGGGGAAGAAGCGGCCCAGTTTAATAGATGAAAAACAGAGGAATTAATCAAGGAAATCCGAGTTATCAAGCTCCGATTCAGCAAACTCAAGTTGCTCCTTCGAATGAATTGCGCACTACTAACCCCAGCCAGGCAAGCGGACACGAAGGAGACACAGTCCTCTTCCTGCCGAGCAGCGGCAAAGAAGCGCCCACGTTTAATAAGATTCAGTCCCCAATGCGGTCGAAACCTTAGCTATGACATCGAAGAAGACAGACGTCGCCCACCACCACCTTTCATATCATGAAAATCCTCACTACTACCAGGCAGATCAGGGCTCTATCACATACGCTCCTATCGGCCTCATGATTGGGATTGGTACGGAGTATGGAGACCACTTGAACAAGTGAGAACCGTTAATCTCGCGTCTTCCTCCACTAGGTCTTACAACTGAATGACCTCTCTCAATCTCATCGAATCTCGAGCAGTTGCAAAAGGAATGTCTTGAAGATCATCTTCTGTCTGGCTCGCTCTTACCATTAGTTTTTTCCTCTCATCTATACAGTTCCGTAACTATGTAAAACGAGATCTAATCCTTATTGAAGATCGGACACGCTATCACAAAAGTCGGGCAGGAGCTATCAGTAGCCTCGAATAACAAATCTAATCTCACCAACACTCGTGTAGTCTTTAACGCAACGCCACGAGCATGTATGTCTAACCATTCTCTCCATTTTAAATATGCAGCACAATTCAAATAAATCAAGCATCCTAGAGAGTTCTTCACCCACTGGGGGACATGAGTGGGTGCGAGGCTATAGGACTGTTATTTCGACACACGAGATATACCTAAGTTTCCTCGGCGAACAAATCCACAAACCCCACAAAGACAATGCCTACGTTTACCCAGACCTGAACGATCTATTCGCATAAAAAAAACGACAGAAGCCCAGGAAAGGAGGCCCCCCTTCGCTAAGCCTTCTTCACCTTACATCTTCATCTGTTATCACCCTCCTCCGAGCGGGATTTGAAAACACTATACTCGATGAACTTCATCAAACTACTCACACAAATCTACTACGAACAAAATACAATTCCCAAACACGATCTACACCCCAAGCTTCGCACCCGCTAAATCATTATTTTACCACGAGGGAATGTGTGTAGACCGAACAAACCCCGCGTTGCTAAACCCCCAACCCCCGCCCCAAAAAACCAACTACCCGCCAACCTAAAAAACCCCAAAACAAGAACCACTAATTTCTTTTTCCAAAGCTTCAACTCATCACACCCACCAACACAAAACCACCACCACAAACAAACAATCAACCCCCCACAACCCGAAACGACAACCCCCCCAAACCCCCCCCGCCCCACTTCCCCAACCAAATAAGCCCACTCAAAAAACGCCCACAACACAAAGCCAAAACTTCCCATTACAACCCCCACTTCACCACCCACCCATCTACACCCATGCAGAATACAACCACCACCTCAGAGGGAATCGGGTACGAGCAAACAGGTCATCATCAGTTCAGGATATGTACCACCCCCACACTACCACATCTACTTTCTACCCCACAAACACATTAACTATCTACTCCCAGGTGTCAATCAATCTCTAAAATCGTATTCACATGTACCATAACTTAGGCATTTCCCCACAAACAGCCAACGCCACATCTCCAAATTTCATCACTCTTGCTGATTCACGAATCGTCCTTTACTTCAACACCAAAGACAAGACAACAAAAACCCCGACCCAACATGACTGCAACCATTCGCACTATACTCCATAATATCATCTCTCCAGCCACCTAAACGCCCCCACACCACCATTTCCGCCCCGGACAGCAACTCAACCCACACACTTACCAACTCAAGCACCACATTGCACTCAGACCCCCTACCCCCCCCTCACCCAAACATACCCCCCCCTACGGACACCCCCCCCCCTGCGGCATCCATAGCCAATCAGCAAAAACTTTTCTTCAAACAACCCCACAAAGGCATCAGCTACCAGCACAAACCTGAATATCACCACACCATCGAAAACTATTTAACACCATGATACACTCCCATGCTATCCACCTCCCCACACAGACCCCCCACTTCCATTTTGCCCGGACCACTAATCTAATCTACTTCCACCACCTACAACCCCCCCCCACTCAATTATATCCCCCCCCCCCACTCCCCCACTCCAGCCCCCTCCACCCCGACCTACCCGTCACCCCCTTCCCCCGCATCCCCCCCCCACAACTGGTGAGTCCTGTTTGTCTCACGCTCTGTATCATTACCCTGCCCCCACCCCAGCATTAACACTTCGAATCACCTATGTCGTACATCCTACAGCTCCTCAATACCCTCAAACCTCCACTAAAAATAACACGGCATGCACTTACGTCTGCTCGTCACTCTCCTCGAACTCTAGCCTAACATGCCTCGACCGTCTCGGCCAACCCTCATTTAACTCTGAAATCCTAATTATCAGGCTTTTCCATACGTCCAACCTCAGCTACCCCCCCATTCCTGGCTGAATATCAGTGAAACGGGCCCGCGCGGCCCTTATTAAAAACAACCGACGATAAACATTTGACGAAATCCCGTATTTAGTGTCAAAATTTGTTCCCATGCAAGGAAACATTAGGTATGAGTTGATTAGGAATAGAAGAGAAGTGTGAATCAAAGTACATATTCATGTTTCGAATCTCAAAAGTTTTTACGAAAAGGTGAAGTTGTTTGTATTCCGTAGGAGAAGAGATCAACTTGATGATAGTTGCCTATATGTAAGTCACCTAAGACAGAATTTGATGATAAAGAGATTAAAGCGGACTTTAAGCAGCTAGTCGGCTATTAAGACCAAATAGTTATTAACAGTTTGTTGGAATTCGCAATGAGGTCAGAATTTACTGTTGGACAGAGCGTGAGGATTCTACGATTATTGAAGAAGTGAACCCAAACAACCCTCATCTCTTAACACAATAAAGTAACGAAGCGTGAAGAGGGTGGATGAGACGAGCTGAGTGCCCAGGGTAACGTATCACTCCGCACCCTAAAGGTGGGGTAGAATGTAACAACCCGAGTGTCAGGTCAACGTATATTCCTTAGCTAAGATAGTATGAATGCAGTTTTATTATACCAAAAATATATCACAAAATAATATAAATCCTAAAGAGTAAATTAAGGAAGATTACCAGTTTACCTTGATAAAATACAACTCACAAAATATATATAAAAAAATATATAAATACGTAAATAAGGACCGGCAAGTATGAAAACCCAGGTCAGTTTAAACTGATTTGCAGTTTATTACGGCGCCAAAAACTGATTGCAGTTTTACGTACCTATAAAATATATAATAAAAATACTACTTAGGTAAATTCCAACTATTCACCTTTAACTAAGGTAAAAAGTTTAAAACTTACAAAAATAATATATAAAATATATAATATACGTATGTTTGACCGGGTAAGTATGATCACCCGGGTCGTTTCCCCAACGACTAGTGAGATTGAAACCACGTTTAGGTTCGGATCCTGATTTGAATGGAACAAAGATATTTTGGAGAAGCTATTACTATGAAATTAAGAAGTAACAAATAATGACAATTAAGTAAATAAACAAATTTTAAATCTTAAAAATGTAAACTAAATTTTCACTAAATGAAGAAAAAGTTAAGAAATTTATTAAAAATAAAAGCCCTAATTTTTATCTTTTTATAAAAGTTTAATTGAACTAATTAAAACTTAACCTTAATTATTAATTAAGACTAATAAACTTAATTAAAAACTTAACTAAGGACTAATGGTGCAAAAAGGAAAAGGACTAACGGAGGGACTAACTGAAAGACAACTAAGATTGAAAAGTTACACTTTCTACCCTGAGAATCTATCCCGACAACAAACTAAGACCAATAAGCATTCCAAATTTTAAAGAGCTTAAAATGAAAAACTTAAAGAAGCAAAGTTGTAAAGGAAGACAGGGGGAACAAGATTAATAAAGGCTACTAGGGTTGAAAATCTCAAATAAGCTCAATAAGAGCTTATCTTTTAAGCTGTTACAGAAAGTAGGGCTTATCCCTTGGTTTTAGAAAATAAGCTATAGAAAACTCAAAACTAGATCAAAATAAAAAAGGAAAGAAGTTCTAAAGAGCTTATGATATGCTTATTTTATAAATGAAAAGAAACTAAAGCTTAAACTACTTTTATGCTACTGAAATTGATCATGAAGTAAGCAAACTCAGGAAATAAGCAAAGAAACTCAAGATTAAAGCAAGATAAAACCTTTATAAAGCTAAATTAGACTCTAAAACTTTGAAGACTTATTAAACTACCAATAAGCTATCTAATTAAGCTGGAAAATCTATACCCATAAGCTAAATTAACAAATTTAAATTCTAAGGACTCTAAGTACTGTTTTTGGAGTTTTCAGGTTTTTATGACTTTTGACAGCTAAATTAAACTAAGGAAATAAGCTAGAAACTGCAAATAAAGACTTAAAATGTATTAAGCTCTATGAAAACTTAAATTCTACTGAATTTGATAAGCTAAATCCTAAAATTACTTATCTAAATGAGGCTGAGAACACAGCAGTACTAACTTATGGTTAGTACTGGTAGTGTAAAAGTTCAGCAGTACTTTCAAGTGAAAGTACTGTTGGTGCAATTTTTGACTTTTGAAAACTAAATAAGCAATGAAATAAGCTAGAAAATGAAAACTAAATCTAAATAAGCTAAAACTAAACTAAATTCTACTGAGATTAAAGCTAACAGTACTAACTTATGAAAGCAGTACTAACTTGGAAGTTAGTACTGGTAGTGCAAAGGTTCAGCAGTACTAACTGAGGTTAGTACTGCTAGTGTAAAATCAAGGGTGCACTAAACCAAACACTCCTTTATCATTGTGACAGAGTTGAGAAAAGCTTTTTAAGAGAAATTTAGTAAACAAGCACTAAATACCAGATAAAAACTAGCTTAAAACAAACTTAAAAATCATGATTAAACAACTGAATAAGCAAAATTCTAAGATCTTAACTAATTAACAATTATGTTTTTGGATTGTATGAGTTTTTAGGACAGATTTAATACTAAAGATCTTTTAACTACTTATGCAAAAAATAGTTTGCGAAGACAAACAACTAATAAGCACTAGAAGAGATATTTAAATACTAATAAGCAAAGAGAATAAGCAAATAAGCAATGTTAAACATATAAGCTATAACTAAGCAATTTAAAACTGAAATTAGAGACAAATTAAAAGAGAAACTTACTTGATCCTTTAGCTAAACAAAAAAGAACCAATAAAGGCAGCTACAAGTCTCTAGATTATGAATAAGCTAGTAGTATAAGTCCTGGGATCTCTTCCAAGTTAAGATCCCCTTCCAAAAAGCTCAATATTTAGTACGATCCATAATAGGTTTAACTGAATTTAAGGTTTTAGATAAGATTAATACTGAATTATAAACAGCTCTATTCAGCTTATTAGACTGAAAGAGCTTAGAGTTAGCTTATTGAGACAATTTTAGCTTATTATGAGAGATTATGCTTAAATTGATAGCGTAGTAAATCGAGGTTTTAAAACACTAATCTAACTGAATTTGATTAATTAATTAATTTTGATTACAATACTTTGAAAATAGGAAATTACATTTAAGAAAATTACGAATTTAAACTAAATTACTAAAAACTTAGATAAAAAGAAAAAAACTAGATATCTCGTGTGTGTGAGGATGAGGCCTATTTATAATGCCCAGCTGAAGCTTCTAGGACCTCTAGCCCTGCTTTTCAATCTTACAATCTCTGCCATTATTTCCTTCATCATTTGGCTTCTTTGTTGGATTTGATATAGTGTGGATCATGAGTAATGCAGCGAGGCATTTTCTTGATGTGATGTTTGTGTTATAGGTATTTGGAGTGAGTTTAGCACAAAACCTTCACATTAGTGACTTCTTTAATTGTTGAGGGGGCTTCTTTAATGAATCTTTGATTAGAAGATGATTTGACCATGGGTTTTGTGTTGTAGACCTCATTGAATTGTCTTAATCACCCTTTAATTTTGTTTGTTGACATTGTTTTCGACCTATGGGGTGATTGAAGAAGACGGTATGAATATTAATAGGGTTCCGCTCTTTTTCGACAGTTAAAATTGTTGATCTTTGGGAAGATTGCACATTTGGTCCTTGACTTTCTTTTCTCTCTCTCAAGTTATAAATAACTTTCGAGAAATGCAAGAATGGCCCTTGTAGATGAAAATTGGCTAAGGCTTTGGATTTTTGGCTTCTTTTTGAATTCTTCTGATTCTCGAGTCCGTGTTTGCTCGCTTTTTTGATTGTTTTCTTGTGATTTTTGACTTATCCGTACCTGCACACACAAAACACAAATACAAGCATATTTTTGCCATTTTTGGTCTGTTTTGGGCTTAATTAGGTTATTTTAGGTACAAACGGATATGTGTATTTTACACTTATCAAGCTTCTTCTGGTAGATTTTGACTCCCAGTTGAAGGTCTTCTACCTGTTTAAGAATGACAATATGTCTGGTAAACATCTGTAATGCTACACCCATGTAGAAAATAACGTCTCTTTCAAGATTTAAGAGTTTCTTTTGTACTAAGAGAAGCAACATATCTTCAATATCATGCAGGTGAAGTCTTGGAAAGTCACCTTCCTTGAATTTGTATAATTGTTGATCTTCTCGTCAGACTTCAATCTCCTCCAGATAACCATAATCACACCACTTCATAACTTTTACTTTGGTTACTGTAATAATTCTTTTTGTGGAGTAACACTCATGTTGGTACACCTCTGTGGCTTGCGAATCCATAGACTGTGTCGTTTAGTACCCTAGTGTAAATTCCCCAGGAAGCAAATCTATCGTAGGTTCCTTTATCGGGGCTCCATAAGATGGAACCATGTCTCAGAGATTGATATTTCATATCTATATGCTTTGTTTTTGTTGTGGAAGTTGTATATTTCTTGCTTGAGCTTCCTCCCCTCAGATACTCGAGATCATTGTTGATAAAGTAGTCAACAAGAACAACTTGACGACCTTGTACCATGATCTAGGGTAGTGGCTTGCTAAGATCAAATAGATATTCCTTTCCCTATAGGGGGTTTTTCCAGCCCTAATTGTCAGTTAGAGCGTCTATAAACATTCTTTTAATGTTATACTCGTACGTTCACACGATTTTGCATGTCAATTGAGAAGATTGATAAGTCGGTTCTATAGGGTGTTCTATGTGCTGTGTATCAATCTTGAAGATGGTTCATAGGCATATGCCGGAGGAAGTCATAGGAGTGATGATAGCTTGTCGACCGGAAAAGAGGAGGTTTCTATATTAAGCAATTTTGGGCTGATCCACATTTGAGCGCTGGCATAAAGTCAATTGATATTCTGTACATTCAATCTGAATTAGGAGGCGAAGGCCTTTCCCTGGTTTTCTTCGAACCTTTCATGCTTTGGAGCGCTCTTAACATTTGGGTTTTGATCTCAGTAGTACCCATGTCTTATCTTAATTCTGAGGATATTCGAGTGCTCTCCAACCTCAACACTTGTTCTCCCTTTTCTGCTTGTGCTGACTTAGATAGTAGATTTTGGCTGAGATTTTGAGTCTGCCTTTGGATATGCAATTTGGATGTTTTAGTCGACTTGGCCTTTTTAGATAGTTCAGTATCTTTGCTTATTTTCCATCTCTTTAACCCTCCGTCTGATCCAGCGGAAGGGCCTTCATCTTTATCAACATTGTTGTGTTTCTTTTTCTTTAATTTATCAGCAACTCCTTCCGTCCTAGCATATTATCCTCAGGATTGTCTTCCATATAGAGGCATGATACAAAAAGCTCTTGTTTAAATAACTTTTGTTTTTATGCCTTGGATTATTGTCTTGTTTCAAAAAGGGAGTTTTCTGATCAAATTTGTAGAGCGGTGTTTCAAATGAAGTGATAGTTTTCTTTGGCACTTGTGCATTCTTGCATGCTCACATCTTGATTTTTCATATGTCATTCAGTGCTTTTCTTAGGTACATATTGCTATCTGAGTCTCTCTACAATCTCAGCAGGAACAAAGTGTTCCTTTGTGATATCAACTAAGTGTTTCTGAAGTACCTTGTGGAGAGCATCATCCAGACTTTTTCCAAGGTACTCTTTGACAGAATTTGGGATTTTGATTTGATGGTTGAAGGTATGATGCTGTAGAGTGATCAACAATCTTGAGCTCTTTGACATCCTTTTCCAAATTAGTAATCCTTCGATGGAAAGCAGCGTGGGTTTCAGATTCAGAAACAACAGTTGTTGAGGTTGTAGCTTCAGTGATTATTGGTGTAGGGATTGGTGTTAATTGTTGAAGGTGAGGAAAGAGTAAAGACAGAAGAGAAGAAATAGTGTTGACGAAGCTGCTTAAGACTATTTCAGGTGTTTGACAAACGGTATGTTTGGAATCTATGCATAGGATGGTGAGAAGAGGTGAGTTACGTGGAACTCATGTTGACATTAATATAAACATTGGGAGATTATGTGTCAACGGGGATAATGTTATCATAGATGAGATATTTAGCAGTATTAAGAAGAAATAGAGATTTGGAATTGACCTTCAGTCTTCCTGTTAGTGGCGGAGCATTGTCTTGATTGATTTACCTACACATCTTGATTAAGTTCACTTAACCAGAACTGTAACTTCCACGTCACCTATTCTTTGTCATCAGGTCAGGATCCTTCAAACTAATTGTTTGACATTCACCATATAGCTTTCAATTCTTCTTCATCAAATTCCTTGGATTCATCATTTGTTTCATCGTTAGTAGGTACATAGTCATCAGGAGTATGTATGTACTCATCATCTTGTTTTTCTTCTTCTTCATCATCAGATTTTGTCCGTTCATCATCAGCTTCATCATGATCATCATCACTTTCACAGACGTCTTCATCATCACCGACATCATCATTGCTTTCAATTATTATTAATTCATCATCCGCATCTCCATATCTACCGCGAATTGTTTTTCATCTTAGTTTGAGATTTGGGCACATCGGGAACCCTGGTATACCAGTACTGTTCCTTCTTTTATATGAGTTGTCTTGTCTTTGATGCTCACAGGATCCTTTAGTTGTGAACAAAACTCCATCATGAGCTCCATTGCATGAAGATCGCATTGTGAGTATCTTGCTTGCTTTTCTTGTGTACTTTCTTTTATCTAAGAAACCTTCATTAGTATTGCTTACACTCAGAAATAAATCCATGCCTTTGCCTTATCAACTTTCGTTTGCTGCTTTCTTCTTAGACAACTGAACACCAGGAGTGTCTCTGATGACAACACCTGACTTCTTTCTTGAGGGCTTCTTAGAAGAAACATCAACCTGAGCAGGTACAAACTTATCAGCATGTTTAGACTTTTTTGCTGGTTTATCTTCTAAGACAAGAGTCTGTTTCTTTGAAGGTGAAGCTGGTTTCTTGAACTTCCTTGCTTTCTTAGGAGTAGCTGCTCCAGTAGCATTGGAAAGATAAATCTTATAAGCTTTAGAATCTTTAATGGCTTGATTAATCATCTCTTCAGGAATCAGAGTTCCATACTTCTAATAATCTTGTGTTTTGGAGACAAATTTCATGTACCCAACAATGTATCATCAGAACTGGGTAAGATGTAAAGATTTATCCGGTTCTCATAGAGCAGGCTTTTATTCTTTACGAGATGAAATGATTTGATGATAACTTTATGTGACCTCTTGGGTAGGGCTTGTTCTCTTTGTCGGGAACTTATTTCTCTGTTGTCTCGGTTGAAACATTAATTCTTCCACAGTATGGACATCGTCAACATTTTCTGGTTGGAACATTCCCAACAAGATTTGAGCTCTTGAAGCCCCTAAGCTATCAAGACCATATGGACTTCCTAAATGATGAACCTATTGATGTTAGCAGCACATGTTCTCCAGGCTGGGCATATGATCTGTATGGATCTTAGATAGCATATCACACTTACCAGTGTACCCGAGTTCCTCGTTAAATGGAACCATTTCTTCTTCGGAAAAGGTTCAACAAAATCTTGGTTGGGGAGTCTTGGATAAATTTGGAGGATCTCAAGAAAAACTTTAGTATCAATTCGGAACTTTTGCTTATCCAGCTTGAACCGGTATGCATATGTATCTTTGATCTTTTTGATGGTGTTCCAGAATTGATGCATATATATTTTAGGAACTTCAGTAGTAAGAGGAAAAGCGAGAATCGATGGAGGTGTTTAAGAGCATCAGTGTGGATTGATACGTGGTTTCGTCTTTGTGGCTTGTTAACCAATTTCGCGTGATTTTTCAATCTTGAGTCGTTTCTCGGGAGAAACCAAAGCATTGTCAAGAGCAACTTATTTAGCAGCAACTGGATTCATGTTTCTGCTAAGAATATTCCAATACAGTTCATACAAATAGATTTATATATATCACTGATGACCGATTTGATTCATGTGGATAGACTTAAAGAAACAATTTATAGACATTAACTAGACATATTAACACATATTATATGCACTACCTTAATCAAAACATGAAGCGAGGACAATTGATCAGAAAGTCAACTTGATAGGGGTCAACAATACACTTGAGTTCTATCACAGTAATTTAACAACTTACATATGATATAAAGACGAATTATTCTAAAGTAAGTTATCTAGTGAAAACACTTAGGAAAAAAATCGTCTCTAATAATTCTATGTATAAATCGCCCACTAAAAAGACATGTATAAATCGCCCCTTTAATGGTCATGTGTATAAATCTCCCCCTTAATGTAATCGGTATAAATCACCCCCTTAATGTCATTGGTATAAATCGCCCCGTAATGTCTTTGGTATAAATTGTCCCTATAAGTGTGATGTCTTATTGCGCCCCTATAAGTGAGATGTATAAATGCCCCTCCCCACTATTAGGGGAGATGTATAAATGCCCCTTATATCATATACGTATGAAAATCGGCCCTAGAGGAATTCTTACTTTCACAAAATTTCACAATGTAGGCAGTTTAGATTATAGACAAGAACAGCAAATCTGACACAAGTTTTGTCTAGCAAATATAACTATGAATTAACCATTACTATTTCTATTTTATGACCTTACAAACAAAAATGAAAACGAATGGTTCAATTTACCCATAGTAACAAGATTTATGTTCAAGTCATGGATTTTCGCACTCTTAATGCCATTCAAGAATGCAGTCTAAACCACTAATTCAAAAAAAACCCCCCATAAAATCCCATTTAACATTTCAAGTTCTTCTCTTAAAACCCAAATTTTTTCGAATCCAAGAATTCAATCAATAACCCATTTGAATGATAAACCCATGACAAAACGTTTACAGCGAGTAATCTAATACTTACCCATCGAAAACCCTCAATCAATTTAGGAATTTAGACCACATTTTGAATGTGTAATGAACCCATAAACCCAATATTTAGAGATTACGATCAAAAATACATGTTTTAACCTAATTCCTTTTGCATATAAGTTATTTGGATTATAAGGAACATGTTTGTAGTTTACCTTAATGGTTGAAATGCTCGTTTTGATGATCTTGATTTTTTTTCGGTTATAAAAATTGGAGGAAAAGAAATAAAATGAGTGTGTTTGTGTTATGTTGTTGTGACAGGAGAGGAAGTCGGAGTGAGGGGGTTGTTTGTGTTTGAAAATTTAGGTTTTGGACCGCACAATTGTACTCCGTGGACTATATTCCCTTCCTATTTTTATTAATTCTGAACTTTCTTTAAGTTTATATAGTCTTCCTACTTGGCACTAGTAGTCCTAAAAAAGGTTTCTTAAACTAATTTAATCTAACGATTGCTATCAAGTCCTAAGGTATAAAACATAACTTATAATGTCTCGATAAGTTAAATATTAATTACCCTTCCTCTTATAAAATTTTAATTGTTATTGTTTCTACACATCTTTTCCTTTTTATCACTCTGTTATGATTTCCGCAGGAAGATTATTTGACATTTTCTCCCCCTCAAAGACACATTTTCTATTTAAAGAGCAGTAGTCGTTGTTTGAGTGGTCGAATGTCTTGAAAAATGATATTCTAATGAAACCTAAAGATGATTAAGATTTATTTTGAAAATCAACACCATAAAAAAAATAATGAAATTTATCTTATTTTTGCCTAAGAAAATGCAAATGTACACGTACATTAATTTGTATATAGGTAGCACCTGGGTTGTGTTCGCTAATGTAACACAAGCCTTTCTGAGTGAATTTTGAAGTATTCTATTTCCCGAGAAAAACTTAATTTTCCCGTGAGAGACAAGTTTTCTTTTTTTGAAATACTTGCCTTCAAATTGAAGATCGGGTTGCTATCTGAAATAATAGCAAGCCATTTGACATGTTTTAAAACATTTTGAACGATTTCAGCTGAATTCACATTTACAGCTCAGTTTCATTTTTGAATGGCAATTTCTAAGGCTGTAAATGTTATTCGATTTTCATGGATTTACATGTCAGTAAAACCTATTTTGGTTTTTTTTTTCAAATTCTTTAATTTTGTATTGTTTCTTTTAATGTGTGTTTTATATTTAATATTTTTCTTTTGTGAAAAATTTATATAAAGTGTAAATTCTTTTTGGGTTTTATATTTTCTTATATAAATATGATAATAGAGGTACACGGAGTTACCACCATTATGTTCTATTCCTCATTCCGACGTTTTAGCGTTTTGGAGACATGCTTCTCATATCCTAGCGTTTTTATCAAGAAGTTGAATCTTTCTGTGGCAAAGGTATAGGTGGAAGATGGCATGCCAGTATGTTGATATTAGTTTGAACAAAGTATAGTTCCATATTTATTCTACACTTGATCCTTTATAAAACTGGTAGCGTACATCGAGTAATCATACTTCATCTGTGCTTGGCTCTTGGAGTGTAGAGTTTATTGTTTTTACAGCTAGGAGCAATCGCCTTTTGTTGGTGCCAAGTACAGAGGAATCTAATGAATGTAACCATAGTCTGTTTGCTGTAGATTCATCTATAGGACCTCTGAAGTCAACACCCAGACTAAGGCAATATATCAGCTTCTGTATCGAGGATCGCCGTGCTTGTTTTGCTTCTTGGAAGACTAGCTTAACATCGTTTATCACCTATAGAATTAGCGCTTCTGGTGTACTGCGTCTTAGTATCCTGACACCCGCATGATATGCATCTGAATATGATGGTTAGAGACGTTCGGATATCACTTTGGCAGTACCAATTACAATGTTTATGGTTCCCATTTAGGTATCAAAGATCCGCTTAACCGCATTTAAGTGCTTTTAGGTAGGCTTTGCCTGATACCGGGCACATAAGGAGATTGGATAAATAAGGTCGGGTCTACTGGACGTCAGATACATGAGGGATCCAATCATGCCACGGTAATGTGTAGCATCAACTAGTGTCCCCTGTAGATCTGCATCTAGTTTATTCTTTCCCACCATAGGTGTGTCTAAAGACTCACTAGTTAGCATACCATATTTTTAATAATTTAAGAAGCATATTTTGATTGTTTAATGAAGATGCCTCTGGGACTTTGAGAAATTTGAAATCTTAAAAAGAATGACATCTGCCCCATCATTAACATCTTAAATTTAAGTGCGTTCATTAAGTTTAGCAAATCTTTACACATAGCAGTATTAGTGGATACAAATATTATATCGTCAACATATATTTGTACCAGTAATAAGTCGTTTCATGCTTTTCTTGTGAAGCAGTGTTAGAGAGAATCGGACTAACACCTTTGGAGAATGTTGTAAAATGAGGAAACTTGACAGATGTCGTACTCCATTGCACGTGGTGCTTGTTTGAGATCGTAAAGGGCCTTTTTGTGCTTGTAACAAGACATGCGATGGAGTTTGTCATGATTCAACAAATCACTTCTGGTTGAGTTACGTAGACATCTTCTTGAGCTCGCATTTAAGAAAGCCGTTTTGGAGTCTATTTGGTATAATGAATCTCATATTCTTGTTGGCGGCTTTTCCTACAAAGCTAGGGATGGCCTTTCATTCATTCAAACCGGTGTGCAAATGATTTCCTCAACATTCTGATTCCTCTTTTGCCGAAATCTCGAGAAACTAATTTAGCCTTGTCTTGGATGTACCCCGCTAAAATTTTTGTTTGACCTTGTAATCCACTTTAGGTTTGTGTTACATGACTTTATCTGGGACTCGCACAATTCCCAACCTTTATGTCTTTCATGATTCTTGAAATTTTTTCTTTGCATTGCATCGATCCATGACGGTTTGGTCATTGCTTGTTTGAAGTTCTTTGGTTCTACAGAAGTTAGGAAGGCATCAAAGTAACACCAAATGGCATCATTTTCGAGTTTTGTTTCTAGTGAAGACTGGTCGAGACATGTTTCAATCTAGTTTTCAAAACATGGATGATTTAGCTCCCATCTTTATTCAGTTTATAGTGGTGAGTGAGAGGGATGTACATTTGATGGAACGATTTTAGAAGTTGAAATCATCATGCAGAGATAGATGTTTTCATGACATGGATCATCAAAAAGTGCATTTGGTATAGGTTCTTCAACACCTTGTGAGATGATTTAGAATTGTTATGGTTGGTTGGTTGATGAAATAAGTTACCCAGTATTGATGAACGTGTGCATCTTGATCATGGTTGTTGATGCAAGGTTGAACAAGTATAATCAAATGCTCTTGGTGCAGCAGTGACTGGAAATGGAGATATAGCACTTGATGAAGGGTTGAAGTATTCATTGAACATGGGTTGGAACAAACGATCCCAATCATTTCTGGTTGGTAGATTACAAGGTTATTGAGGAATAAGGTTTGGTACGAGTCCTGAACTGGATGTTGCAGGAGTCATAAATTAAAGACCGTGTCCTGAACTGAATTCTTCTTAAGCTATTATTGTCAGCTCATCGAACGTTACATGAATGGTTTCCATGATTTTCCGGGTTCTCATGTTATAGATTTTGAAGCTTTCTTTTACGGGGCGTAACAACCAAACATACAATATAAGCCTTTGCATTTTAGTTTACCCCATAATCCTCACGATCATTGGTCGGATCAACAGAGTGAAACATAAGACATGAAGAATCGAATATATCGGCTTTTGTGTGATAGATCATACGGAGTTTTGGTGGTTCGAAGACAGTCGGGATCGGTTTGGGTTATAGCAAGCGGTAATGGTTGCTTCGGCCCACAGGAAATAATGGAGCTTTTGAAAATACTCAAACATTGTGAACGAGCTAGCTTCTACGAGAAGTCCGGTTCGTCTTTGACTACGCGTTTCTGCTTGAGGAAGAGTGCGAAGCAACAGATGTGTGATGCTGAGTTGCTGATATTTCATAAAATTCACCAAAGGGTTGATTGCATAATCTAGTTCCATTATCTATTGAAATTTATGGACTGTTTGAATTCACGAAACTTGAATATTTTTGATTGCATTTGAATGATAGCGTCGGGAGCTTCAATCCTTTGATCTAGAAGTAGTTTGACCCAAGTTAATCGTGAGTATCATCAACAATCACCAAGAGTATACTTTTTCTCAGTTAATTCTACTCCAAACGCATCGGCTACAAAGATCCATCATGCAGAAGACTAGAGTTTCTCTAGGTTAGTGTCTTCAGCTTTGATGTTGATGGATGTTCTTACTTTTACCTAATGCAATGTTGAACAAATTTGATCTTTATGAAATTTAGGCTTTAGAATGCCTCTTGCACAGACCGTCTTTGGCTAGCGTGTTATTAGTACCGAGTTGAGATGAGTAACGACGGATGTAATAACCAGCTTTAGGTCTTTAAAAGCTTTTTGAAAGTAGACAGATCGGAGAAGTATTTAGCATGTCATCAGGAGAAATGGTGTACAAGTTTGTGTCTCTGGATCTTGAAAGTAGATCAACACCTTTTAAATTCCGAATAAATCAAGTGTTTTTCCTAAAAGATCACTTCAAGTTGCAGGTGCAAAATTGTTCCAACATAAAAAAGTTTAAGTCTAAGCCATGCGTCAATTCAGTATTACCCTTGTGAGGACAATTTCGATCTCTAGCATCATATTCACCATACCCAATTATCTTTGCAATTTGGTCATTTCCAAATCGAACAGTTCCTAGAAATTTACTAACGAAGTTCATGAGCTGAGAGCGATTCCCTGTCATATGTTTTGAGCATCCAGAGTCCAAATACCAGAGAACAATCTAGACAACCTGTCATTGACAAGAGAAGAAGAAGATGGAACATTTGTAGCATTGGATCCCCAAAAATGATTGAGTTCGTGTGGGTTAGCTGATAACCATCAATATTTTAATCCTTTTGGTGGCAAAATACCCCTATAATTCTTTGTAAATGTATCTCTAACACTCAATAAACAAGTATTTTCTATATGTTTTGTAGTCATTCAGGATGATATGAAGGAAAGTGGAAAAAAAACAAGGGTAAAAAAGGACTTGAAGTGTAAAATGAAGACTTTTAGGCATAACAACCAAAAAATGGTTTCGCGTTCGTAATCATAAATTAGCAAGTACGGAGATAAGGAGACTTTACGGCGTAACACTAAATCTAGTTACGCCGTAAAACCCCTGCTTATATTCGTAAGGAAATACTCGTCAAAGTTATAGGTACGGCGTAACTACTTATCAGTTACGCCATAACTGAAGATCCACAATATGGGGATGATAGAAGTCATTTACATTATGAAGTTAGTTTGCTAAGGTTACGGAGTTAAACAACATATTCTGCGTTCGCCCGCTCGTAAAGTTGCTTAATTACTAGATGCCATGTAATTTTGGTTACGGAATAAACTTTATTGGTTACGCCGTAACAGGTTCGATATCTATAAATAAAGGCCTCATTCAAGCTATTTCGACATCACTTCCTCCACAGCCAATTAGAAAGGCGTCAAAGGCTTCCAACCTTCAAAGAGTTCCACCTGGAGTCCAAGGAAGATCACACTTTACTTACTTTTTGTATTTAATCGTTTTAAAATGACGAATTGGTGTAAAAATTATGAGTTTTTAATAATATGATTTCTTCTATCTTCTTACTGTGTTTGTTTACCATGAGAGGTAAGCACTTAATTTTAAGTGCTGGCTTAATAATGAATTTACTTTTTGTTTTTCATGATTGTTTCCCTGTCTAAATATGGTTTTTATTAGATATTCCTTGCCTATCGTGTAACCATGGGTTTTGGTAGTACGGGTGGTTTGGACCTAGATTGCCCTATTAATAGATTATCTTGTGATGGTGGGATCCAATTGGTACTAGGAAGGATCACTAACTCTTTACCTGGTGTAGGAACTGACCGGTCACCGTACAAATCACTCGATACTTAAAAAGCACATGAACTCTTTCAGAGAGGGTTAATAATCTTTACAGGTTATTCGATATGTTTTAGGAATAGTTGGGATTAATCACTGAAACCTAGATAACCTACTTCCCAGATGATTCGAGACTTGATTCTAAAATCGTCAGAAGAGAGTGATCAGGATAGACTGTATAGAGCACATTAAGTCTCCTCGACCTTACGAAACCAGTAATGAAACCTTAGTTTTACATTGCACAGAGAAATATCTTATAAAATTAGTAATGAAGTAATAGGTTAGCACATTTTCTCCTCTTGTTATTCTTTACCTTTTTATTTAAGTTATTTATTTTATTGTATCTGGTTTTTATTTCATTTCAATTAAACTCTCAAAACACCATTTTGAAACGTGACATGTTTTTCCAAATTAAAACTAATCACACTTAGTCTTGGACGATCCTCGGGATTTACAATTATACTACCCACGATCGGGTTTTATGCCCGTTAGTGAGTCTTAGGTAGGATCAGTTTTTATAATTTACAATAACTTGATGACATAATATTATTTTAAAAGAAAATACGCAGCAAGTTTTTGGCGCCGCTGTCGGGGAGCTAAAAATTAGTGGTAATTTAAATTTTTACGATTATGTCGTTTCTCACTTCTATTTATTCTCTAGGAAACATCATGGATGAGGTTAACATTGAAGATCTCACCATTGAACAGTATTTTATAATGACACAAGAAAGTCAGATACCTAAAAAGGTTGATGATATAACCATCGCAGAATACCTGGAATATAAAGAAGCAATGAAAACCCAGGATTACGGTGAATATCAACCACACTCGGCCAAAGCCAATGTCCTTACCACATACAGGGACCATTTAAGTCTCCGTCATAAAAGTCTCGATCCACTATTAGATACAAAAACCAACCCTTACCTTCATGCATCACAATCTCCTGTTCACTCCAAAATCACTAAAACTACGAGCAAATACACTAGGGAAGTTGAAGAACAGAGCAATAGGGTCTAGGTGATTGGTTTGAAGCAGAGTTAGAGAAATGCTAGAAAATTCAACAAAAAAGGGACGATAGTCATTCAAACCTTAGGAGGCAGGCCAAGGATGATGCCCTAAGAAAATGGGAAGCCCAGATCGATCAAACTTGAGGGATAAAAAGAACATGATGTGAGTGTGTGCATGATGGTCACACACCAAAAAATGACGTGCATCAAAAAGAAACCAACCAAATTGAAAGGATATCAAGCTTACCTAAGAAACCAAGCCCATGAAGTCTTACAATCCCTTGTTCAGTTGATATATTTAGCATAAATGCAATAGCAGACTTAGGAGCCAGCGTTAATATTATGTCTGAGTCTATGTGGGATGAATTAAGCCTTGTTGATCCAAAGCATGCTAACATAATAGTAAAAATGGCTGATAAAACATAGGTGGTGTCCTCTCAGGAGGATTGTTGAAAAAGTCTTGTAAGATGATAAGTTTTCTTTCACTTCCGACTTTGTAATCATCAATACCAAGGAATCTAAAAGAGTAAAACTATATTCTTGGTAGATCCTTTTTTAGACAAAATCATTCACATGTTGAGTTTTAATATTTCCACCAGAGAAGTCTCGCTTGGGATTAAGGAAGACATGGTAAAAATCAAAATGAAGGAACCATAGTGTAATAGGCGGTCTGGTGTAACACCTTAACAACCGTCAACATCACAGGTGACTAAGCCAATTGGATGCTGTCAATAAAACTATTGGTGTGAACCACGTTTGCCTAATGAACATGAAAAGGCATCCACATTATGTGCATCCATGTGCTTACCAGAAAATATGTAATGAGGGGAATCTAAGACAAAAAAATTTGTAATGCTTAATGGAAAGCACAAACGATAATGTTAGTATAATTTAGAATAGGAAGGATTTTAGCATAACTATTGGGTGAAGGGTAAAGATTAGGTACAGGTAAAGGTTTAGCTAAAGAAAGAATCCTCAAAATTTGCGGGACAATAAGCTTGGAGAACAAATACGAGAAAAGGTCTTAACAGAAGAACATGCAGATCCTGAGAAATATGAGGAGACCAAGGAGAGACAATAATCGGGGCAATGGTTAACAAGTTACCTGAAGAATAGTTTTCAGAGGTTAGCAGAGATAAGGATGACTTGGGATAGGATCATGGGTAGACTACCTAGAGAATATATTTATATGATGGACTTCTTCGATCATTTGATGAGGCTTATAGCAAAGGATGAACAAGTTATAGGAAATCACCATTATTCACTACACCCCAACAATTAAAAATAAAAAGCTTTGAATAACTAAGTATAACATAGGGATGGTGAGGTTATTACCCCCATGAAAACTAAATTTTGAACATAAAAGAATTTCCGCAGCAAGCAGCTCCTAACTTTGCCATATAAGGGCATAAATATTAAGGACAGAAATTAATAGTTCAGAAGATCTTCCAATACAAAAAGGAGACATAGGTGTAGTGTAACATTGTACAGTGGAAGTAAGGACATATGCCCAATGAGGGCTTCATGTAACCCCCATTTATGTCGATGTTTTTTTGTGATGGAGGAGTCATCTTAGGGGAACACAAAGATATTTGGAAAGTTATAGTAACAGATGTTATACGGACAACTTTAGAATGGGAAAATTTTAAGCTTTGACAATGGGTAAGAGTGGCCTTTAGGAAGGTATGGGAATGATAAAGGAAGAATGTACAGAAGATTATTGGAGAAATTGGAGGGCAGGAAAATTGGGAAACGATTTGTAACGTAGAATGAAGCCGAGTTAACTTAAAGACTGTTAATAAACAAAAGTTGCTTGTCGGGAGACAACCTGTACTTTATTTAATGAATTCTTTTTGCAATTAGTTTGGTTTGCATGTTTCTTTACTTTAATTTTTGCCAGATATCCAGAGATAAGGAAGGCAATCTGAGACGGCTGACTCATATCATTTGGTAACTTTGTTGATTTGTAGCAGTTAGGAAGTTAACCACTTACAATTCGTGTATCCACTACTGTTCGCGACATAACACGTTTCAAGGTGACCTAGTAACCCATTACAGTTACGACATACCCTGTTTCAAGGTTTACGCCGTAAACACCTTAAAAACTCTAACAAATTTTACCATGTTAATTACGATGTAACCACTCAGCTGATGGTTACGTCATACCTCCTTTGATATCCTAAAATTTAAGTTTTACAACATTGTTAAACTTGTACTACGCGTAAATGGACTTTGTGGGTTAGTTCTCTTGGAATCCTACGAGACTAAACTCGTCACTTGGGCCACCAACGTGTTTTAGATAAAGGCTTGTTGCATAGTAGATGAGTGATCTAGGACAGTGAGTTAGTTTGTATTTACAATTCATAAGTTCTTGTGAATGGTTTTATGCTTTGGTTTGTTTCTGTGATCACAGGGGATAAAGAGCTTGCGGGAAGACGGAGATAATCTAACAGATTTTCGCCTAATTTCAAATCTTAAAGCAATGCTCAGGGAGTTTCTTGTCTTAATTATACTCTTTTCTTATTTAGATTTATTTCTTATGTACTAATAGGGGAATGTACAATATCATGTGAGGGGATGGGAGTAATAAATTAATACTTGATTTATGTTTGCCTTTGTGGCGTAGATGTGGTTTGACTTGGCTTGCCCCATTAATAGATTAATTGTCATGGTTGGAACCAATGGGTATAGGGAGGATCAAAATCTTTATGGTGTAGGAATGACGGTAGCACAACTATCGGGTGGGATACCTTCATCAAATCCCCTCTTATCAACGTAGTCATCGTGATAGAAGACGGTCCTTCATCACTTCTCCAACCTCACTAAACTCCGCTCGTCTCCCACTCCGATTGTCGTGATAGTGATTCGATTTGTGTTATTAGTTGCGCCGGACATTTAATCATCTACACCCAACTGACACCGCCTCCGGGGCGAACGCGTAAAACTCTAAAAATAAATAATGGAATTTATTAAAGTTGTAAATAACCTGAAAATGAGAAATGTTACATTGTGTCTTTGGATCCTGAAAGTAGGTCAACACCTTCTAAATTCTGAATAAAGCAAGTGTTTTTTCAAAAAGTAACTTCAAGATCCGCGTCGCAAACTTGTCCAACAGAAAACAAGTTATGTCCAAGGTCCTTAACATAATATATCCTTGAGATAATTATGTTTCCCAGCTGATAGTCACCATACCTCCATAATCTTTGCAATTTAGTCATTTTCGAATCTAACAGTTCCTAGAAATTTACTGACAAAGTTCATGAGCTGAGAGCAATTCCCTGTCATATGTTTAGAGCATCTGGAGTCCAGATACTAGAGAACAATCTAGACAACCTGTCATTGACAAGAGAAGAAGAAGATGGAAAATCTGTAGCATTGGATCCCCAAGAATGGTTGGCTTTTGAGTTGTTAGCAATCTTAGATTCTACAATCTTAGCTTTTTTACTCGAACCTATAGATTTTACTTGTTCGGGTCTCCTGCTATAGACTTTAAGCTTTGGTTTTTGTGTTTCAACTGAGTAAGAAGTGGATTCCTTAATGGACACTACTTTAGTGGAAGTGATCCTAGTTAAAGGGCAAAAGTTGCCAACTACAGTAAAAAGTCTTCCTGTTGGTTTCCACTTATATCCTATTTCAGTGAACACTTTACCCGTAGGTTTCCAAATATTATGTTTTTGGCTTTGCTTAGCAGACTTAGATTTAGAGCGGACATTCACATCATTCACAAAATCAAGGAAATACACATCATGATTTGCATCAAACATACATTGCTTACATTTAATACAAATTAATTTAGAACTCGCATTTAACATAGTATGCTTAACATTTACATCACAAATAGGTTCTTTAACACGATTATTTTTACTAACTCTCCTAGGTTAGGCTTCTACTTTATCTTCATGTTGCTACTTGGTGTTTGCGAGATCATATCATTCTTTTTATTGCCTGTAGGCTTTGATATGTTAGCACTAGTAGAACTCTTCAATCCCGTAGAAG